>ML802988.1:172182-183436 GCA_009831015.1 Picea engelmannii
CTATTGTCCCCATGATCCTCATCTGGATGACCGAATAAGTCTTGAATCATTTGATTTGTCTCATCAACTTGAACTATGTTATTATTGTCATCTACTTCCATGGAATCATTAACTTGATCTTCATTATCTACTTCAAGTTCTTCCTCTTGTACTACAACATCATTTCTGCTACTACTTGGTGCTTTGTGCATAAAGTTAGGGGGAAAAACTAACTTTATAATTACAAACAATCATGAAAAATTAGTGCATGTATAAAACATTATAAAATTTGAGAATATAATAAATATTAAAACAGATAATGAATGTATATACCATCGGACGATATTCATTTGATCCCCCGTCCATGTGCCCATATTTTCTACAATGTTTTGTAGCTGTTTCTATTAAAACTCTTTCGGGACGTCTAGTACAACAATTTTTGCAAGGGAAATAACATTAACCGTCACCCTTTTCACCCTCTTTAATTCTTTTCCCAGCTCTAATGTTTTATGAAATTCTTCCCCACAGACTTATACTGAAACAAATATCTATTTTTTGTTCATCGAGAAGACCCGCAAACCCTTTTTGAAGTGTCATTATTATAGCAAAATTGTCGCAACATCTGTCAAATGCAACATATTTATAGATTTTGTAACGTCGCAATTCCGACGTAAAAAAGTCCTAAGTGACCGTTGGTATTTTGACTTGGTGAACATACTAAGGTGACTGTTGGAGGGGAAAACCTAGTTTCCAAAACGTCGCAATTGCGACATACATTTTCACAAACGTGGCAAGAGAGACGTTCTAGTGGAAAATGTGGCAAGAGTGATGTTAACGTGGCAAGACCGACGTTAACGTGGCAATTGCGACATACATCTTCACAAACATGGAAAGAGAGATGTTCCAGTGGAAAACGTGGCAAGAGCGACGTTCCAGTGGAAAACGTGGCAAGAGCGACATTAACGTGGCAATACCGGCGTTAACGTGGCAAGAGAGACGTCAACGTGGAAAGAGCGACGTTATCGGGCAACATGAATTTTTTTTTTATAAATTTCCTCTATTTTGCGATAATATGGACAATTTTGTCCATAACGCCGCAAATAAAACGTTGGAATTTTTACAATATGTAGTAGTGTATCTTCGACTACTGGTCCACTGTCCGATCGACAGGAACGCCAACTACCTGACCAACTAGCGCGGTGTGTTGGTCAATCGCCCGATTGACTGTATCCAAATGTAGGTTGACCTCTCAATCGACTGAACCCAGGATATGTGTGATGAACCATTAATGTTTGATGTTCCAACACGCCCCTAGTGGCACACAACTCTAGAGATTCATGAGGTGAAATTACATCACTAGAACACCCCCCCCATAATCGCACCTTCTGGAAGCCCAAGCATCGCGTGGATCTTGATAAATCTGGCTTCAGCTAAAATTTTGGTGAAAATATTGTTCGAAAACACAAGTATTCCAATAGAGGATGAACACCTTTAGTAACCACTCACACAAATATATCAAAGATCAATACACGCATATTTTGACATGGTAAAACCCCTACGAGGAAACATCCACGACCCCAACCAACGTGGCCACTTGGAGCAATTTATTAATGCAAAATAAAAATATTACAGAGATATTTACAAGAGAGTTTATCACAATTGATCATCGATAAATGACCCTCTATACTCTTTAAATAGATATCATGGACCAATTGGGTGTTAAGCCACGAATCATTGTTGTCATTAAGATCAATGAGAATATGAACCATCAGATCACTCTATGTCGAGAACATATCATGACCATTGGATTTCCCAACTACAAATGCATACTAAATCATACTAAAGAAACACAATTTTACCTAATGACACATTAGACCAAGTTAATATTAACTAACTCCTAAGTGTCTAAATATCCTAACATCCCCCCTGAAGAACAACTTGGAATAAGATTGAAGGATTTACAAAGGTGACACAATAAGAGAAGGAAGGAGGCATTAAATCCTATCCTCCCTTAATGACAACTTCACTAACTCCTAACATAGATTGAAGTTTGGAAAACTTGGCTTCTGTAAGAGACTTTGTGAAAATGTTTGCTACTTGATATTTTGTAGGGAAAAAGAGCACTTCAATAACTCGATCATGAATGAGCTTTCAGATGAAGTGCATGTGTAACTCGATGTGTTTGTTGCGTTGATGTTAAACTCGATATTTGGCAAGCTTGATGGCACTCCAATTGTTGCACCAGAGGCTAGTCCGATGTTGTTCTCGGAATCCAAACCATGAAAATATCTTTGAAACCACAAGGCTTCCTGACTTGTATTAATCATTTCTCGGTACTCTTCTTTTTCTGAAGAAAGAGAAATAGCATGTTGTTTCTTATAGACCAAAGTGACAAGTATTGAACCAAGTCTGAAAACATAACCTGCAGTAGACTTTCGATCATGAGGGTCACTGACCAAATATGAATTAGTGAAACCAACCAATAAAGGAGTTCCCCCTGAAATGTAATGTATCCTGAACTAAAATGTACCCCAGACATACTAAAGTATCTTCTTAGCTGTTTTCCAATGGCTTTCACGAGGTGTTTGCATATACTGAGAAATAAGACCAACAACAAAGGAAGGATCATAATTGGTATGAGTTAAGTATAAGAGGCTACCAACTAGCTGACAGTACAAAGTGGCATCAACTTCAAGAGATGTACAATTGGTAGCAAGTTTGACTCCATATTGGAAGGGAGAAGGGGTTGGATTACAATATTCCATGTGAAAGCGATGAATAAGGTCACAAATAGCAACAAAACTTGGAGGCCAAGGAAACAGTGAAAATATCCTAAGTTAGTCATTTCACATGGTTTAAAAGTTTAGGGTCACTACCAGTGAGGATAAGATCATCACCATAAAGAAAAAGGATTATGAGATGGCTTCCCACTTTCTTGGTATAAACATTTGGATTAGAATGACATCTAGAAAAGTTGGTGTTAAAAAGAAAGTTGTTCATTTTGGCATATGAAGCTCAGGGAGCTAGCTTAAGACCATAAAGAAATTTCTTAAGGCGAAAAACAAGGCTAGAGTCATTATGGACACAGTCAAGAGGTTGTTCTATGTATATTTATTCTTGTAAATCCCCATGCAAGAAGACGTATTTGACATCCATCTGATGGACCTCCCATTTATGTGAGGCTACAAGGGATAGAACAAGGCGGATGAAATTCATTTTGGATACATGGGAAAATGTTTTCTTATAGTCAATTCCTTCAACTTGGGAAAATCCTTTGGAAACTAATCGAGCCTTGTGCCTTTCAACACTTCCATCCGATGCATACTTAGTTTTGCAGACCCATTTATATCTAACAAGTTTTCTTCCTTTTGAAAGAGGTACAAGATATCAAGTATCGTTTGTCAGTGAAGAACGACACTCTCCATTCATTGTTGTATCACAAACTGGATGACTTGAATCTTATGCAAATGTCTCTAGATCATGAATCTCTTAAACTTGAGCCAAAAAAGAAGAGGCTCGTTGGAACTGTGAACAAGTATGATGTTGATATGAAAGATCACCGACAAGATCACCAACTGCCTCTCGTGTTGAGAGAACCCATATAGGAAGCAATGGTGCTTGTGCAGGTTCAATTTCAATGGACTCATCTGGAGAAAGGTGAGCAGGAGAAGGTGGATTTGTATCATCATTGTCATCATCTGAAGAAAAAGAAACCATAATAGGAACAAAACAAGGCACAAATGTCGAAGATGGCTCGTAGGCCATAAAGAGAACAAACGTTGACTTAGGCTCGCAGGCCAATAGATTTTCATCAAATTTAACATCTCTTCTAATAATAATTCCATTACAATGTGGTTGAAGACTTCAGTAACCTTTTACATCTTCAGAATAACCAACAAATATACACTTCTCACTTTTAGGTTGCAATTCTTTCCTTTTCTCATAAGGAATGTGATTTCATGTTACACTATCAAATACACGAAAGTGACTTACATTTGGATTAAGTTTAGTCCATGCTTCTTCTGGTGTTATATTTTTAAGAGCTTTTGTGGGAGTGTGGTTTACTATGTAATTTGCACAGTTAATGGCTTCCGCCTAATACTTAATACTTAATCCCTTAAATTGGATCATACAATTAGCCATTTATTTTAATGTGTGGTTCTTTCTCTTAGCAACACCATTTTGTTGTGGTTTATATAGAGAAATGTGTTTCATTTGGATGCCTTGCGCAATGCAGTAACTTGTAAAATTAGTGTTCACATATTCACATCCATTATCTATTCTTAACCTTTAAATTTGATGACTAGATTTTTTTTCTACAAGGGCCTTGTAGGCCAAAAAATTGTCAAACACTCTGCTCTTAAGTTTTAAGAAGTAAACAGAAGTGTGTTTGGAAAAGTCATCAATGAAAGTTAATATATACTTGCACCTAAAAAAAGGAGAAGAAAGTGGACAACACAAGTCACCGTGAACAAGTTGTAAAGGGGTTGAGGCATGCCAAAAGGCACATTTGTCAAAATTTTCCCGATAATTTTTGTTGATAACACAACCAACACAAAAACCATCTCTACATGAAACAAGCGGAAGACCAGTCACCATTTGTTGATTACATAGTTGTTGCAATGAACGATAGTTTAGATGACGAAACTACTCATGCCAAATTTTTCTCAAGTCATCACTATGAGAAACAAAAACCAATGGAAAAAATGATGACCCAAAGTTGTCAAACTTGTACAACATGGTAATATCATCAACAATTCTAGTTGCAAGAACATGCTTGAGATCTTTTATATTCTTGATTACAACTTGGTGAGATGAAAACTCTATGGTTTTACCTTCACCTGAATGAGTGATTTGACATATTGATAGAAGGTTGTAGGAAAGACTTGGAACACATATTACATCATTGAAACGACCATTATCTACTTGAATTTTTTCAAACCCTACCACACTAAGAGATCTATCATCACTAAAAAATATTTTCTTGGTGTTACATTATTTTAGAGCATAAAATGTGGCTTTATCCTTAGCCATATGATAAGATGATACATAATCAATAAGCCACTTAGCAGAAGAAGTAGTAGAAGTTGCATTGAAGGAGAAATGAGAAGCAGAAAGTGCATGTCCATGAAAAGAAGAAGAAGAAGAAGAAGAAGTAGAATCAATATTGGTGTTGTGATTCTTCATTGTTGCTTCTAAAGTTGTCATCTTTTTAAAAAATTTAGACTCGTCATGACCATCTTTTCCACAAAAGTTGCAATGTCTGACAATCTTCTTATTTTTAGATTTTGCTCATTTGTCACCATTAGGAGCGAAATATGGATGAGAGGGTTTGAGACCCTTGCTTTGATTGTTATTATGGTGAGGATGTTGTTTCTTGGGATTCTTTGATTTATCTTTCTGTTGGGCCACTAAGTATTTGTTGGATGTACCTACAGTGCTAATCAATCCAAGTTGCAAAAACTTATCTTGATCTTGAATCATAGCATCAAAAAAGGACTCAGGAGATGGTTTTTGATAAGCACTCCCAAGATCTTCTCTAGTGGCATAAAAAGTAGATACAAAAAAAAATATGCACTACCAAGCTTAGCAAAAATGATATATATGCATCTATCTTCCGGTAGATCTAGTTAGCATTCGATACACAAAATTATAAGTGTTTTGAACTTATATAAGTAATATTCAATGCAAGGAAAAGAATTTGGCCTTAAAGTCATTGATTGATTATCCAACTGGTGGGCTCGAACGATATTTTGTTTACCAAACATAGTTTCAATTTTTTCTTAAGCTTTATTTGGGGCAGCAAGTCCTTGAAGGTGAAACCTTAAATCGTGAGAGATGGAAATTTCGATTAGTCCATGGGATTAATCATTTATATTCATCCATTTGGAATATTTTTCATCATCAATGGGTTCTTCTTCTTTTCCCAAGGTAATCTAGTACAATCCCTTACTTCTTAATAAATCCTCCATATGGGATTTCCATTTGAAGTAGTTGCTATTGGTAAGAAAAATATCACTAGGATAAGCCATATTAAATATGTAAAAAACATTGAAATTGGTCTATAAGGAAAGCTATCGAAAAAATAGGTTGTTTAAAAAAAACGACACTGAAAATGGACTTCAAATGTGAAATTTATGTCCTTTTAAAAAAAATGCATATACTGTAACCAAAGAGCCACGTGGAAAGTAGAAGTTGGTCCACGTGGTGATACCCCCCTTCACTTTTACAAATAAGTTGTTTATGAAGTGATCCGCTTTTATAGAATAAGCATGGATCACTTTTACAATGAAATTACTTTATTAAAAAAAGTTGCATGCAAAATAAATAACTTTAAAATAAAATATTAAAGCTACTTGTAGTGATTCACTTTTATAATTTAAGTGAAATACACTTTACAATGGAAGCATGAACTTTAAAAAAAAAAGTAACAAAAAAGAGACTTGAACTCAAGACCTCATACTTAATAAGACAACTTTTAATGAAGTGAGCTAGTGCAAAACATATTGTATTGTTTATAAGGAGGATTGGGAGTGTTGTGGAAGATGGCCTTGGAGAGTGCACTAAAAAAAAGCTCTTTTCACACAAGAAAAAAAATTGTTTTTCCGATGATAACATGGGTTAGATCTCGGTTAGCTTACTTGGAAAATGAAAATTCCCCTCTATTTCTTATTTACTGAGATTGCACAGAGCATACGACAAAGAGCATATGTATATAGGAAGACCCTTTCCAGTTTGTTTTTTATTTTTTGAGATCATATACAGGGAAAGAGCATACACAGATCGAAAGGAGTAGCAACCTGAAAATAAAATAAAAATAAAAATAAAATCGAAATATCAACTCTATAAAAATTTAAAAGGGCATGTTCAAGATTTATATCTTTGAATATGACTGAAATGGTCGTATCTTGGGAAAACATAAACCTTTTTTAGTGAAACAAAAAGTTTTTTTGACTGAAATGAGCACTTCGAATGCAATGGAACAATCCTCTCATACTATAAGTGTATGCAAATGGAAGAAACTAGAAATGAGACAACACGGTTTCATGATTTCGATCTACAATGGGAGAGGGTCTTCAAATGCACTTTGATACCATGTTCGACAACATAAGTATTCCAACAAAGGATGAACACCTTCAATAGCCACTCACACAACCAGATCAAATATCAACACACCGATGGTTTGATGTGGTAAAACCCCTACGGGGAAACATCCACAGCCCAAGCCAATGTGGCCACTTGAAGCAATGTATTAATGCAAAAGAAAAAAATTACAGAGATATTTATAAGAGATTCTATCAAAATCGATCATCGGCAAATGACCCTCCATGTTATTTAAATAGATATCATGGACCAATTGGGTGTTAAGACACAGATCAATGTAGTCATTAAAATCAAGGAGAATATGAACCACTAGGTCACTCTATGTCCGGAACACATCATGACCATCAGATTTCTTAACTACAAATGCATACTAAAGAAACACACTAAGAATCACACTTTTACCTAATGACACTTTAGAACAAGTTAATATTAACTAACTCCTAAGTGTTTAAATATCCTAATAGATATCAACAACTTGATCTTTTGTTGTGCACTATTCAAGAGAGACAACGGTACCATGAACCAATTGTCTCGAGTAGTGAGTATGGAGATCAACATGTTTCATCTTACTGTGAAGAACATGATTTTCATCATTGTGTATGACACTTTGGTTATCACAGTAGATTGTAGTCAAGAACTAAGCAGGAAGGCCAAGATCTCCCAAAAGTTGTAAAATCCATACATCTTTAGTACTTGCTTGAACGACGCCATGATATTCGACTTCTGTAGTTGACAAGGAGACTACCTTTTGTTTCTTGCATGACCACACCAAAGTTTCGGTGCTATAGAGAAACACATATCCAGAAGTGGACTTCTAATCATCATTGTTGCCAACCCAATCAGAGTCAGTGTATCCAACTAGTGAATATGAACTACAACAATACTTGATACCAAAATAAGTGGTACCCTTCAAATAGAAAAAAAAATCATTTGACTGCTTTCCATTGGATTTCTTTGGGGTCCTGCATGAACCAAGAAACCGCATTAACAACAAAGGAAATGTCAACCTGACTATGATTAAGATAAATAAGACTATCGACCAATTGTCGATAAAGTGTAGCATCGACAACGGGTGTTTGACATATTTTAGTAAGCTTCACTCCAGACTAAAAAGGAGTGGAACAAGGCTTGCAATTAGCCATCTTAAAATGTGTCAACAGATCCATCACATATTTAGACTGAGAAATGAAAAAAAAACATCACAAAGTGGTAATACTTGAAGACCCAAAAAATAATGCAGAGTGTCAAGATCTGTCATATCTGTCAGGCTAGGAGTGGGCATAAAAGTAACTCCACACTTGATGTGTATTGCATTAGTTTGATAGGTGCATAAATACAACAATAAATGATTGTTTTTCTTCCTTAATGGATGACTCTTCCTATAACCTACATCTCTTCATATGTACATTACTGTTACAATAATGCAATCCCAAGGATTACATGTCCAACACCCCTCCCCCCGCCCCGCTAATTCAAAGGGGTGTATGTGAGTCCAAACATCATTCTAAGCTTCTCAATTTTTTCTTTCCCAAGCGCTTCAGTGAATATGTCTCCAATTTTATCATTTGTGGAACAATGTCTCAAGTGAATAGTCTTGTCCTCTACATGATACCAAATAATATGATACTTTGTGTTGATGTGCTTAGTTCGTTCATGAAATCTGGGATTCTTGTCCAACCTGATTGCATAAGTATTGTCAATTAGAAGAGGAGTAGAATTAACTTGTTTGTCCTGCAAATCTTCAAGTATTTTCCTAAGCCACACAATCTCCTTCATCGCTTCTGCAGTTGCCACATATTTTGCCTCTATTGTGGAATCTACTAGAACTAACTGTTTACGTGATATCCAAGAGACAATTGTTGATCTAAGACTCATGAGATAGATTGAATTTTATACTATGGTATCATTATCCCCAACAAAGTCAGAATCAAAATATTTGATTAGGTTGAAGTCATCTACCTTAGAGTACTTGAGTACAAAATATTGAGTTCCTTTCAAGTATTTTAGAACTCTTTTTGCAGTTGACCAATGTCCTTCACATGGATTTTGCATGAACCTGGAAAAGAATCCCAACAACAAATGAAATTCCTGGTCTGGTGGTAGTAATATCGATAAGACTTCCCATAAGTTGTATGTACTTGGTTTCCTCCTCAAATGCATTCCCTTCTTTTGATGTGAGTTTCAAATTTTGTTCCATCGGAGTAGAAATCGGATTACACTCAGCCATGCCAAACTTGTTTAAGAGTTATTCAATGTACTTCTTCTGGGAGATGAATATGTACCTTTGATTTTGAATCACTCCAATGCCCAAATAGTAGAGAATATGTCCCAAATATATCATCTCAAAGCCATTCTTCAACTCTTTCTTTATGGATGCAATGTAGCTCTCATTGTTCCCTGTTATCAATAGATAATCTACATATACGACAAGATATACACCAGTTTTTCCAACTTTCTTGACAAACAAAGTTGCATCGTCAATATTGAAATGATTAAAATTTAGTTTCAAAAGATGTTCAATTAACTTTTCATACCATGATCGCGATGTTTATTTCAATCCATATAAGGATTTGATGATCTTTCCTACCTTATGTTGTTGTTCCTTCACAACAAAGCTTTTTGGTTGAGACATGAACACAATCTCTTTCAAGTATCCATTCAAGAAAACAATCTTCACATCCATTTGATGAATTTAACATCCATTTTGTGCTGCCATGAAAAAATAGACTATGGATGGTATCCCATTTTACTATGGAGGAAACAGTTTCCTCATAATCAACACATTTCATTGCAAATCCTTTTTCCACGAAACTTGCTTTGTGCTTGTCAAGTGAGCCATATGATCTATACTTGTTCCCTAATACCCACTTACAACCAATTGGTTTGGTTCCATATGGAGGGTCCACCAACTTCCATGTCCCATTCTTGATGAGAGCATCATATTCCTTTTGCATGGCTTCTTTCCATTCATCATGAGAAGCAACTTCTTTAAAGGAAGTTTGTTCAAGGTTAGTGGATAAATTCAATTTAATCATATGAAACATCCATGTCATATACATCACATGATTTTGAATTATCTTCATTACCTCCATCTTGTCTTGAGGACATTATGGTTCTTGTCTTTCCGACCTCATCAGGATGAACACTTTCAAGTGTTTTTTTGATCCATTTTGGTGGACCTTTTTGAGATGGTCCAAGTTACTCAGCTGATTGAGATGGTGTTGAGTTCTCATCAAGCCTCAACTTTTCAATCCTCTTGATCACTTCATCCAAATGAACTTTAGGTTTTGGTGAAGTGGTGGGAACTGCTTCATGAGGGGAAGATGGTGCTTCAAAAGGACATTCCCAAGATTGACCCACGATAGGGATCCCCCCTTCAAGATGTGGAATCTCATCATCAAATTCATGATTTGTCTTTACATGAGTGAATCTATCCAAATGATCAAGTTTCGTCTCAACAGTTTTGTCTTTCTTGGTGGATTCAAGAAAGATCACATCTTTGGAAAGGATGAATTTCTTGTTTGTCTCATCGAAAATATGATACCCCTTGGTGGTGTTTGAGTACCCCAAGAAGATGCACTTCTGACTGCTTGCATCGAGATTGATTCTTTACTCCTTAGGAATCAAGGCATAGCAAGTGGAACCAAAGACCCTGAAATGCCTCACCAAAGGAATGTGGCCATACCACATTTCTTAAGAAGTCTTGTTTTTAAGAGCATGAGAATGACACTTATTTTTGACATAAAATGCACATAAAACTACACCAGCCCAAAACATCAATTCAACATTCTTGAAAAACATCATGGAACAAACCATATTTAGGAGTGTCATGTTCATTCGTTCAGCCACATCATTCTATTGGAGATTGTATGGAACTCAGTGTTACCAGAACCGAACCGGAACTGGTAAAATCGATCGGTCTGACCAGGTCACAAGCAAAACCGGTTCAAACTAGTGATTCAAACCTCCCATGACCGGTTCCATACAAATCCAGTTTTTTTCTCAAACAGTTGGTTCCATATAGCCGTTGTACAGAGGGAAAAGTAAAGAGAATTGCAATTTATTTTTTTTTTAAAAAGGGGGGGGCATGCAATGGAAGGTTTTGATGATGTATTTTGATTCAGATATTCATATGACTATGGAGTGCACTTACTCTTACTGTTATTTTGGT
>ML802988.1:220230-234099 GCA_009831015.1 Picea engelmannii
CTATTGTGAAAGGACCAAATCCCCTTTTGTGAATTGGTCATTGTAAAATGAAAAAGAAGAATTCGGCCCCATAATATATCAAGAGGCCCCGAAATATAATAAAGGTGGTTATAACCACCCAGTTGGAGAAGTCGGCCCTGCCAGTGAAGAGACACTTCACACGTGCCAGTCTTGTATAAATAAGGAGGCTAGCACCTCACTTAGACACACACCTCACTTGCTCATTGAGAGACAAGTTTCAGAATTGCAGTTGGAGAAGAGAGAGAGAGAGAGAGAGAGAGAGAGAGAGAGAGAGAGTGGCGCATATTTGGGAGAGAATCTTCTGTATTAGCTTGAGTTATCTCTTGGCATTGTATTGGCTATCTATAATAAGGAAGTTTTGGTGGGTTTTCTTCCCCTAGAGGGTTTCCCAAGATAAATGTTGTGTCTCTTGTGATTGTGTATTTCTTAGTGATCTTGTGTTATGCTATTGTTATTTATTGAAATGCAAAGAACTATAATAATGGCTTAAAAATTAACATGGTATCATAGCCAAGTTGAAGGAAGCATCTTTCACAAGAGTGAAAAACGTCATTGTTGTCGTACATGCAAATTAGGGCTTTTTGATGGTGAATCTTTTCAGCCCTAAAACCACATAGAAAAGTGCGCCCTCCCCCAAGGATTACTTTGGCACTCTTAGCACACCTTTTCAATGGCTAGATCTCTTGGAAAGTGAAACCCTAGTTTCACAAAGTACCAAAAAAACAGAGTACCAGAAAACCAGAAGCACCAGTCCAAATCTGCAGGTCATGTTTGAGGGGGTAAAAGTTGGATTTTCAGAAATCCGACTGCACCAGATTACTCGCCTCAGCTCAGCACATCTATCCCCTGGATCAGAATTTCAAATTTTGAAGTTTGAAAAATTAGGGTTTCCACATAAAACCCTAAGTTGCAGTTGCAGTTGTAGTTGCAGTTGCAGTATCAATTGCAGTTGCAGTCGTAGTACCAGTTGCAAACACCCTTGAAGTTTTTAAAAGTTGGTAATGATTACTGTTGCTACCAGATGGTGCCACTACCTACAAATGCCAACAGAGGTATGTACTCACATATGTTTAAATGGTTACACTTTAAAGAGTATTTGCAGGAGAAGGGATCTCTTGCCATAGATCCAGAAGGATCTCAAGATCCAACACATTCAGAGGAATGATGCAACCCAGGTGTGATTATTCTAATATGCATCTATTTGTTATGACATTATTTTGATCAGTGTTGCATGTTGTAGCTATGACCATCATTCTAACCTTTGATCAAAATATGAGTCAAGGTATTAGATGGATTAAAAATTGAGATCATAGAACTTATCCTCTAACCCAACCTCCTGTCAAGATAGCGTATTGTCTTAGTATAGAAGATAGGTTGAAGAAAGCACTCGTCATCTTCAGTGAAGAAGACTCGAAAGAAAAGAAAGCACTCATTCCTGAGGACAAGGCTCCAGGTTTGATTAATCAAGTTAATAAGATTCAAAGGTACACATGACAAGTTGATGACTATATTTGAGATAGCAGTGTTTGTAAAGTATCATACTTGATAGCATGTGAGCATATAGAGGTAAATTCTTAACGTAATCATTTGTATGATACAACTAACACCTCCTCTAGGAAGAATCTCATGTGTTAGTTCCAAGTTGCCATGGAGAAATGGTTGATCACAACACTATGAGAGTGTTGACCTCATTTTGTATTGTATTCCTTACCTTTAATCTTTGCTTCAGACAAGCAACAAGTGATATATCTAAAAGAGCTATTGTGATGAGTGTTCGTGTTATTGCTTTATATTATCAAAATAATATTACTCTTGCTTGTTGTTTTGTTGACCTTGTTCCAAGTCACAAGTAATAACCCTGAGGAAGCTATAGTGAAGGTTGCAGAAGGAAACGTATTAAAGGAGAAACCTTAAATGAAGCAATCATCATTAGAAGTGAAGAAAATGGCTTGTATAAGCTAAAGGGTCACTCAGAAGCTACCATGACCCATGCCATTGAGAACCCATGTGAACTTTGGCATAGAAGACTAGCTCACATTAACTACAAGGTGCTACCATACATATGCAAAGCGGTCACAGGTTTACCAGAACTCAAGGTTGACCATGAAGGCGTATGCAATGGATGTGCACAAGGGAAGAAAATCAAGAACCCTTTTCCGAAGAAAGACAGCAAAGCAGAAGGATTCCTAAAACTCATTCATTCAGATGTGTGTGGCCCAATGCCATCGTCCTCCATTAGTGGGTATGTATACTATGTATCATTCATTTATGATTATTCTCGTAAGACCTGGTTGTATTTTTTGAAATCTAAAGATGAAGTGTTCAGCAAGTTCAAGGAATTCAAAGCCTTGATAGAGAATATTTCTGAAAGAAAGATCAAGATACTCAGGTCAGATAATGGAGGAGAATACACCTCAAAAGAGTTCATGAGATTCTGCAAAGATGTTGGGATCAAGAGGGAACTCACTACTCCCTATAATCCTCAAAAAAATGGTGTGGCTGAAAGAAAGAATAGAACGATAATGGAAGTCATGAAGACCATGATCCACGATCAAGATCTTCCTATGTGCTTATGGGAAGAAGTAGCAATGACAGTCGTATATGTGCAAAATCGATTTTCCCATAGTGCACTTGGGTTCAATACCCCGGAAGAGATGTTCACCGGAAAGAAGCCAGAGGTAATCCATCTCAAAATATTTGGCTACCCAGTATTTATACATATACTAAAAGAGAAAATAAACAAGATGGAACCCTCAGGAAAGAAGGGAATATTTGTGGGATACTGTGAGGTCTCCAAGGCCTTCAGGATCTATATACCAGGTCACCGCCACATTGAGATCAGCAGGGATGTGACCTTTTATGAAGATGCAGCGCTCAAGAAATCGAGAAAATGCCAGCTTGAAGAAGTATATGAAGAGGAACCCGTAATCCCCAGAGTTTCAGAATCAGTGAGGGAGGTTCCCAGAGCTGCTAAACCAATGAGGAAATTCGTAAATTCCCCTAATGAGGAAATTCTAGAAGATCATGACGTAGCAAAGTTTCAAGAACATCCTCAGATGACAATCCTCCATAAAAGAAAGCTATCTTGGGATAGAGAGCTTATTCAAGATGGAGAGAGATATGGTGTTCCCGAAGGAACCATGAGACATGTGAAGAAACCTAAGCCATTCTCCAGTTATATGGATTTGATGTGTGATTTCCTAGAAAAGGAGCCTACCTTCTTTGAAGAATCCATTCAGAAGAAAGAATGGGCAGATGCCATGACAAAAGAATACCAATCCATAATAAAAAATGATGTATGGGAAATCGTTCCCAGACCGAATAGCAAGGATGTGGTATCGTCCAGATGGCTCTTAAAAATAAAACATGTTTCTGATGGAAGTATTGAGAAGTATAAAGCAAGATTTGTAGCTCGTGGATTTTCTCAAAAAGAAGGCATTGACTATGAAGAGACATTCTCTCCTATGGCCAGATACACTTCGATCAGAACCATCATAGCCCTTGCAGCTAAGATGAAGTGGAAGTTACACCAGATGGTCGTAAAGACAGATTTCCTAAATAGTGTTATCGAAGAGGAAGTGTATATAGAGAAACCTCAAGGATTTGAAGTTGAAGACAGGAAGTCTCATGTCTACAAGTTGAAGAAAGCCTTGAACGGATTGGAGAAAGCTCCTAGATCTTGGTATGGATGAATAGACAGCTTTCTGATGAGCTTGGGCTTTACCAAGAGTAAAGCAGACTCTAACCTATACTTCAATATCATGAACGATGAGCCAGTAATATTACTACTATATGTGGATGACTTATTCTTAACTAGAGAATAAAAGCTCATCACTAAATGTAAGAAGAGACTTGCCTCATAATTTGAAATGAAATACCTTGGCCTAGTGAATTATTTCTTAGGTATTGAGGTATGGCAGAGTCCTGAGAGGATCTTCCTTAACCAAGGGAAGTATACAGTCGAAATCCTGAAGAGATTCGACATGTTGGAGTGCAAGTCCATGAATACACCCATGGAAGCAAAGTTGAAGTTGTTGGTCAACTCTTCATCAGAGTTGATTGATGCCACACTGTACAGACGAATTATTGGATCGTTGATGTACCTGACAAACACCAAACCATACATTTGTTTTACTATGAACACCTTGAGTCAGTTTCTGGTAGAACCCAGACATGTTCACCTAGTGGTTGCAAAACATGTGATGAGGTACCTTAAGGGTACAATAGATTGTGGTCTCAGCTATGATGGAGATCATGATTTCACATTGAGTGGATATACTGATGTAGATTGGGCAGGAAGTGTTTCTGACAGGAAAAGCACTTCAAGATGTTGTTTCATTTTGGGATCAGCCATGATCTCGTGGCAATGTAGGAAGCAATCTAGCATTTCTCTCAGCACAGCGAAATCTATATGGATTCGAAAGTTGTTGACCAGCTCATTTGACTTAGAGATGAAAGAAACCATGATCCTATGTGACAAATAGAGTTGCATAAATATGACAGAGAATCTTGTATTCCACGACAGGTCGAAGCACATAGAGATCCGATATCATTACATCCGTGACATGGTGCAGAGAGGAACCTTAAAGCTCCAATACATTAGCATGGATGAACAGGTTGTTGATGTGTTGACCAAGCCTCTATCTCATATAAAGCTTGAGCACTTTCGACATCATCTTGGTATAGTCCGAAAGGACCTTCCTCGAAAGGGGGAGTAGTTTCTGTGATGAGACGTCTCTTGCTTCTGACCTAACGGTTGTGACGTAAATCAAGATGATGTGATGTGACTAGTATTGTTCTTCCGACTAGATAGTTGTGACGTAAAGCCAGTCTAGTATCCTTCTTTCGACTTGATGGTTGTGACATAAAGAAGGATGAGTACCTTGCTTCCAACTTGATGGTTGTGACGTAAAGAAAGATGATGTGATGAGACTAGCACTGAGCTTCCAGCTGGATAGCTGTGACGTAAAGCTAGTCTAGTATCCTGCTTCTGACTTGATGATTGTGACATAAAGCAAGACGAGCATCCTGCTTCCAGCTTAACAGTTGTGACGTAAAGCAAGACTATGACATGAGACTAGAACTGTGCTTCTGTCTTGATAGCCATGACGTAAAGCCAGTCTAGTATTATTATGATGAGCTAGCCTCGTGTTGTGATGATGATGATGATGTATCAGTTTTATACTAATACATATTGATGCAGATGATGATTTCATTCCTTTGAGAGTGATGATGATGCCGATGAAGAAAACTTCTGATGATTTATAGATACGTCAGTCAATGTTCCAAGATGATATTGATGATGTTGTCCTCTCACCCACTCACTGTTGTTGATGATGTTGTCCTCTCTCTCTCGCCTGATGTTGTTGAAGAATACCCTTCTTGTTAAGGGGGAGTGTTAAAATAATGTAATTGCAAAGTGTTTCTTTTTATTATTTGATATATTATTCATTGGATCAATCCCCATTGTGGATTGATCATGTCAGCTATTGTAAAAGGACCAAATCCCTTTTTGCATATTGGTCATTGTAAAAGGAAAAAGAAGAAGTCGGCCCCAGAATATATCAAGAGGCCCCGAAATATAATAAAGGTGGTTATAACCACCCAGTTGGAGAAGTCGGCCCTGCCAGTGAAGAGACACTTCACACGTGCCAGTCTTGTATAAATAAGGAAGCTAGTGCCTCACTTATACACACACCTCACTTGCTCATTGAGAGACAAGTTTCGGAATTGCAGTTGGAGAAGAGAGAGAGAGAGAGTGGCACATCTTTGGGAGAGGATATTTTGTATTAGCTTGAGTTATCTCTTGGCATTGTATTGGCTATCTATAATAAGGAAGTTTTATTGGGTTTTCTTCCCCTAGAGGGTTTCCCAGGATAAATGTTGTGTATCTTGTGATTGTGTATTTCTTAGTGATCTTGTGTTATGCTATTGTTATCTATTGAAATGCAAAGAAATATAATAATGTCTTAAACATTAACACGTGTTGCACATATTGATCTGCATGATCTGTTGTACAATCTCAATTCACATGATTGAAAATGACCCAAGAGGTCTCTTTTTATATCCTCAAGATCTGATCGATTTCCATAGAATATGAAAGATCTTGTCCACATGTAACCATTGGAGGTTAGATTTGATTCTGGAAAATCCTCTCTATTGAGTCATCTCAACAGGATTTGACCAGATTTCCTACGCTTCCAAATCGTATTCTATTGTTGGGTTGGTCGATCCACTTCGCGACTATCTTTGACTGTTGTTCGATTGTCCAACCAAAAAGCATGTCGACTACCCGGCCGACTGGTGTGGTGTGTTGGTTGATCGCCTGAACGACTGTATCCAGATGTAGGTTGACCTCTCGACTGACTGAACCTAGAATATGTGTGATGAACCATCAATTCTTAATGTTCCAACAAGGAAGATTCTCCATATGTTTGAGATGAGAGTGATTTAAAATAACATGTTTGTTTATCTTCCTTCTTCTTCGCTAACATCCATCCCTCATTTGAGGAATATGAATCTCCTATGATATTCGTGCATCTACAAAAAAAAATGGTTCTCTCTCATAAAGTTTGATCCCTTCATAGAGCCTTGACATAATATCCTCTTAGAGCCTTGACATAACATCCTTTTAGAGCCTTAACTCAAAATTTGCATCAAAAATATTTTTCAAGTTTGATTTTACCTAATGGTGTTTTGAGTTGAATCCCTTCCACCAAGTGTATTTATGAGGTTTTTGTTTCTTTGTATGACAAGTGGTTGGAGTATTACCCTTTGGGAAGTGGGTAACCAAGTGGACATATTCACAATAAACCCTACTTCGAAAAGAAATGTGTTTATAGTTGAGCATTTGTGTTTTAGTGTGACCATTACATACAATAATGATGTCTTCAAGAATATCCTTCTGAGATCAACATCAATATATATTTGAGTGTAAGTATAAATTGAAACATCAACCTACTTAGTTGCAACAACAAGAAACTGACCAATATCATTTCCAATGGTGGCAAGGGAAGTGGAATTCCAATATTATAGAGGTGGACTAGGTGTATGCACCCAAATAGGAATTGGAAGATAGTCTTTAAGTGTAGGTGTTGAAGCTTGATTGTTAAGGCCTCATAAAAGGCCCATCACATAAGACACATTATTTATCCCACTAAAAGTTAAATTTCATAATGAAAAAAACCATGGCATAAGGGTAAATCATCACAAAAGCTTGCAAGAAGGCACTATAAACCTTATAAATTCAAGCCTAGAGTTCAACAAGCTTCAAGGCATTATCAAATATACAAATCAACCCATGAGAAAAAAGATGGTATTCCTCCATAACCCATTGAATGTAAATATTTAACATCAACGATGAGGTGGACCAAGATTTAAGATTGACATTGAGGTGGACTTATCAATTTAAAAGCACTAGGAAGAGGGTTTCAATATCAACAATTTTTTTTGAATGAGAAGATCTTGTGAGGTCCTTCTGAAAGAGAGGAAAAAACTCCTTTTGGGAAGCCACCAAAAACATCATCCAAACCATGGAAAGGCACTTCCTTCCTCAAGGGTTTTGTTTTTCTATGGAGAGATATGGTCTCCCAACCACAAACTAGGGCAACATGAGAGGGGCAATTAGATTGAATATAGGGACAACATGGCCAATGAAAGTGCCACCAATACCAACTAGTGTGGGAGGGTTTTAAAGGTCGATGTTTGACCATGAGAAGAATGTTATCACACAGAGTGTAGGTTGGGTAAAGCCCAACCCAATCCACAAAAGTAGGACAACTGTGAGAGTATCTACCCACTGTCACCTTAGGTGGACACTCTCCTCACTTTAGTAATGATGGAAATCACCACAAGGGGGGAATCCCTGTGACCCTAGGGGGAAATGAGATGGAAAGTGGAGTAATGGAAGGTGGTACCCCTATAGTTAAAAGTAAGAAATGGAGGATGGCTTGGGTAAGAGCCTGTTTGGTAAGGGTAGGTTGCCAAAATGAAGTGTACCTGTAGAAGAGTATGATACCTGCCCGAGATGAGACAAAATGAAGAAATACAAGCCAAAATATCCAATGGAAAAGAAAGTGAATCTTTCTGTCCTATATTTCAGCAATAAGCAAGAATATATATCAGCGAGGAAAATTTTTGTTAACTACAGAAATAACCATCCAAAGTACGAAAGAATTATTGGGAAATGAAGCACTAAACAAGCATATAATGTTCCAACACTTAAGCATAAACTTTGATGGTAAACGAGGGTTGTTTAATGATGTTTTCCGATATATATTAGAGCAGCCAATTGGTTGTAGAAAACAATTTCTACAACAACAATTTCCAACCATAAAAATCAGCAAGTAAATCGTCAAAAAGTTAGCCAATAAGCAATAGAACAATAATAGTGACTTCCAAGCAAATTTCCACAATTGAAAAGCAAGTTAAAGTAAAATATTAAGTGTGTTTTTATGCATCCCTAATGGATGTATGTTTTGTTGGATTATAACCAGAGAAATACCAATCCAAGCAAGATACCTCAGTGGCTTGAGAAAGCTTAAGACATCAAAAAAATATTCCAACTTGAACAAATTTAATATCTCTCAATATCACGTATACCAATGCAAGTAATTTATTTCTCCAATGCAAAGATTAGATTAGTGCCTAGTCTATTGTATTATGGAGTCTTGGATGTATGATTTGGATGTACAATATATCTAGGGGTGTAATCCATTTTACTCCCTAGAGCATACAAAACCAACATAGGTAAACCTAGGAGGGCGTAAGCCCTTTTAATCCTCCTAGTACCCTTACAAAAATGACTTATCAACTAGAAAACAAGATGAAGCTTGGTGGAGGTTGTATGCCCTTATACTCCTCCAAGGGTTTTAGACAAGAACAATATGAAATAAGAAGAAATTACTAACAATTGCAGAAAATCCTTACCAATTCCACAAGATAGCAAGATAAAACCCTAATTTCACCAAGCAAATTCCATCCACATGCAAGAATAATCATCCAAGAAGGGTAGCACACCACTTTTCTCCACAAGAGCAAGTACTAGCATCCAAAAAAATGCATAAGAGAGAGAGAGAGATGTAATTTTCCCAAGAGAGGAAAAAATTTCAACAAAGTATCTCTTCTCATGTGAGAGAGTTATGTTAAAATGAAAAGAATTTGGTCTTTATTTATAAAAGAACTAATAATAAGTTTGTCCACATAATATTAGGGTAAACCACAAAATAGGGAGGTCGACCTCCCTTACTTTTCCGCTTTACAAAATTAATTTGATTTTTACACAAAGAAACCCTAAAAAGATGACGTTGTGCCCTAATTGGGTGACATCTTGGCACTTTTGGCAGGTCATTGAGCTTGTAGAGGAAGTCGTTGGGCCTCCAAAGGCCACCCCTTCATGCACTAAGGTCTCTTCTCCATCAAGCATGCCAATATCCATCAAATTATCACCACCATCATCAAACCCTAGCCCAAAAGATGATGTCAATCCCTAAAGAAAGATGCTTTGACCTTCCAAGGTCAAACGTTAAGAAAGTAAGGGCTAGGTATCTTCCTTCAAGGGGTCTTCTCTTGCCTCCAAAGGAAACATCCATCATCTGTTAGCTACCAAGTCTTTGAGTCATGGAATCCAACTGGTGGGCTTCCTACCCCAATGAAGGCCCAAGTTAGACTTGTTCCTCCAAATCTTCCATCAAACGAGGTCGTGTAAAGACAAATGAGTGTGTCCTCCAAGGCTCTCAAGTCAAATGTATCATGGCAAGTAAAATAACATTTAATACAATATCCACCTAAACATGTGCATCAAAACTACCTTATCAAATTAAACAAGTGCTCAAAGACCCTATGTAATTTTCCAAGTTTATGTATGGGAGGGTTGTCAAGGTGACCTATTGGGCGAGTCATTCCTCGAGTCAAGGGGTGTTTCCTAGGTGGACACTCTACAAACCATGTAAGGAATATGGAATGGATGGGGGTAGTACCTTTTGGCATGGGTTCCATGACATACAAGGGTTTGTATTGTCTCATTTATGGGTGCCTTTGTAGAGGATGTGTTGCACCTTCATTTTCAATGAAACCTTTTTCCAAGCCCATTATTTTCCATTAATTAATTATAGTCCAGAATAATTGGATACTCCAAATGGGTAACATAAGACTTGAGGGTAACAAAGTGTCATATGTGTAAAGCAAAGGTTATAACGCACTTGTGTAGATCCCTCAACATGTGGGACATTTATATATGTGAAATTTTCCTTTGTAGGTCTTCAATTCTTTTAAGAGAAATGTTTCATTGTTCTCAAGACCTCTTTGGGCGAACATCTAGAAGGTTATAATTTTTGGATTTTATCTTTTCCATCTACAATCCCTCTAGGCCTTCATCCACTTTTTCCCATGAAATGACGTACAATCCCTTCTTGGGTCAGTACACCCGAAAATACAAAAAGATAAGGAGACAAAAAGGATGAAGTGTGAAAAATGATAAGTATGATCAAGAATGGTATGGTGACTCATCAAGGAGACCTACCAGTATCAAAAATTTCCCCAAGGGTGACCACTTAGTAGGGCACAAATTTCAACCACCAAGGTGAAGCAGGGCAAAGAGCATAATTTCCAAGCAGACGTTCTGTAATCAAAAGCGGCTTTAAATGCAACATATTGAAATTCCTCAAGTATTAAAGTGACACTAACACAATAACTAACTTGTACCTCATGGAGCAAGACCCATTATCTTTCAAAAACAGGATAATGTGGTGAATTCCATCATGATGAACCGGAGAAGTGTGGTGGTGAAGTGGGTCTCCATCTGTGTAAGTGGACATCATGGGTCGATCTATCCCTTAGCACTCCATGTATGAAAATTGAGGGCCTCAATACACCATATCCTTATTTATCCCTAGAAATGGGGGATAACAAAGCAAAGGAACATGAAAACATAGTAAATAGAGATCCAGAACATCTCCTTGAGTTACTATTAATTATGTTTCTAAACTCTATTTTTTTAGGTGCTACATTTTTTGTTTATATGAACATTAGGGAAAGTCATAGTTGATGTATTCTAGTTCTTTCTTGTAGTGAGAATGGAAAATACTTATTTTATAAATTTATTTATTAATAGGTATTCATGTTGGAACAAAGCTTCAAAGGTTATCACAATCGGTTGAACCATCTACCCAAGGCATGTTGTTGATGAGGAGGCCATAGGTCAAAGTTCCAAATCTGGTTGAGTCAATTGGGGTTACTAGTCATTATTATGGTTGATGGTTGAGCTACATTCCATCTAGATATTTAAGGGAAGAGGGGAGGATCCCATGAATTTTCTTTGGAGCTCTAGACAATACAAGCCCTTACATTTATTGGGAATTTTCTTGGTAAGACACTTCTAATTGATGATATCTTTTTGACTAGTAATGTTAGGTATGTGGAGAGATTGGTAGTGGAGATATATGCCAGTCTTGGTCTTTATGAGTCGACGGATTTTTTCATCGATGGAGAAATATATTCTCAAATTGTTGATTATTAGAACATCTCATTTAGATACAAAAGGTGAAATGATTAAAAACATTTGAACACGGACTGTGACAATGTTTTATTAAAATATGTTTGGTGGAAACTAGTTGAAGATTGTGTTAGGGAGGGTAAATATGTGGATCTGATCCAAAGGGAAGGTGTTGAGGAACGATGTATCAAATTTCATGACTCAGTCAGTATCTTGAAGGGGAATGTTGAGGAGATAGGGAAAACGGTGGAGGTTGACTTGCGGTTTGGGGACCTTTCTATACCCTTTATTATGGGCTTGCTATTAGTTTTGGGGAAAGATGATGCATCATCTCAGGAGCTCGGCTTGGATTGGTATGCTCTATCATTGAAAAATAAGAAATATTGTAGGAAATATTTAGTAATGGAGGATATTGAGATTTCGGGTAAGTCTAATGTATTGCCTCTTAATCTGCATGTGGAGTCCTTTGTTTTTCAAAAGACCAAAGAAAATTTTATTGTGGAATCAAAGCAAAAGGTTATATGTAGTGTTAGGATTATCTCTTTGTCAAGTGAGTTGAATTTGTTTGGATAGGTTGCAATTAGGGAATCCCATAATCTTTGACTAGGTGAGTCTGTTCATTTTGTTGATAGGGAAAATCTTATTGGTAGAGGGAATAGTTAGGTCACCTTGAACACCTCAATGAGGGGGAGAGGGAATTATCTCCTATGCCCAAAGAGGGGGTTGGCCCCACTAATTTTATTAGCTTACAAGGGTATAGGTTTGGATTTCCCAAAATACCTAGGTCCTCTGACTGTAAGGAGGAAGTCAACATTGAAACTAGCTCAAGAGAGAGTGATTAAAGAGGTGAATCAAGGTAAACAGAGGTTTATTACAAGGGTCCTTAGAGTATACTTAAACCCCTTCTCATTGTTCCAATGAAAGTACTTTCAATTAATATGAGAGGGTCGAGGGGGCGAGGCAAGACACTGGCCCTCAAGATTTTGTTGGAGTTAGACAAACTAAATATAGTTCTAATACAAGAGACAATGGGAAAGGGAGACCAGTTAATTTTTTAACTCAAAACATATTTGAGGTTATGGGACTTTCTTGCTTTAGATTCAAAAAAAAATTCCAGGGGTTTTATTTCTGGTTGGAATCATAATGTATCCCTTAATTCTTTCTATGTTCTGATTAGAGATTTGCACATAGGTATATAGTCAAATGTTGGGCTTGAATTTGATGTTACTAAATGTGTATGGGCCTTATGAGGGTAAGCAAATTTACTGCAAAAAATTGTTTTTTTTTTAGTGTTTTAAAGTTGATAACCTCGTTATTGGGGGGGGGACTTAAATTTGAATTTGAATAGAAGACATATATGGGGGTCTAGTGTTAGAGTGGATAGTTTAGTTGTATTTTTTCGTAACTTGTTTAATCAGGTAGGTGTAGTGGACATGGATCCTATTAATCTCAAGACAACTTGGAGCAATAATAGATCAAGGGAAATGTGTGTTTCCAAGAGGATTGATAGGTTTTTTATCCATGGGGACTTTCTACAAAAGGTGGAAAGGTATTGGTGATGGGTAGGATCCCACAGATATTCAATTAAATTTCAATTTGTGTTGGAATTAGATAAACATGATCCAAAGTAGGATCTCCTTTCAAGTTTGATATAGGATGGGCTAGTGAGGAGGATTTTCAAGATCTAGTGAAGCTAATCTGGTTGAGGTATGATCCTACTTGTGAACAATTTGTAAAGGCTTTGAAAATATTTAAGGAGAAGGTAGTCGAGTGGGAAGGAAAAAGACTGAGAAAGGGGTGGTCAACTAAAAGAATTGGAGAAGAACCTAGAATCACTTTTTTATACTATTCTAGGATGCCAACTTAGTGATGAGGATAAGGTCATTTT
Source organism: Picea engelmannii (assembly GCA_009831015.1). Classification (NCBI taxonomy): domain Eukaryota; kingdom Viridiplantae; phylum Streptophyta; class Pinopsida; order Pinales; family Pinaceae; genus Picea; species Picea engelmannii. Next base: position 233,631 of record ML802988.1, read on the forward strand.
GAAGGATCTATGTCACAAAAAATAAGTAATATAATATAAAGACATTAAAATAATAAATAAAAGTAAAATTAAACACTAATGTAATAAATGGTCATGACTAAAAGTCATGACTCTTCATTAAACCATAAAGGGCATATATATAGGTAGGCTCTATCTTTGTAATATCATCATTATTTAACAATCAATCATTATTATATATATCTTATTATGGATTCAAAGTGAGGTTGTTCATTATGAAACACTTGTATCTTTTACATTGGTATCAGAGCTGGTCTCTCCCCCGTATCACATTCATTCTCCACACCCCCACATTTTTCCCCTCACCCACAACACCCTCGTCCCCCACACACCCAATGTCATTTTCCCTCACCCCGCAAACCTCGTTTCTGTAACTCTCCCCCAGAGTCTAAAATTGTAGCCTTCCCACCCTCTTGTAACTCTATCGTAACTCTCCCGTAACCCTCCCCAC
>ML802988.1:241481-255194 GCA_009831015.1 Picea engelmannii
CAACAGCGCCAGGCTACTTTTTCGCTACCCGTTAGCTGTTGAAAGCGATAGCTTTCAACAGCTAACCCGTGAAAGTTTCAAACGGTTGCGCTGTTGAAAGCTCTGCAGCCAGGTTTTGTGGACGAGATCGCTACAGTTTGTTTTCAACTTGTTTTGAAGACATGCCAGCGTATCATGCATCATTAAATTGCATGCAAAAAGATTCAAACTCAAGTATTCGAGGAATTTTTGGATACGCTTTCAATGCCATAGCCTAAAACTCAGCCATGAATATTGGGGAAATGAAACAGTCACACACAGGTGTCACGCTGCCTCACTACATCGCAGATGTTGGAAGCTGGAGAAAGTAGATGATGATTTTTTGCATGTTGAAGACAATTCGAATACTTTTTCTATTATTGAAGACTTTATTTTCATAGTTGTTTAAGTAAAATAGGACTGTTTTTATTAAATGACAGATCCATGTTTTTAGGATCTGTGTAACCATTTTGTAAAGGCTATAAATGCCTATTTTGAAATCAAACAAGGGTTCGATTCTGGACAGAGGAATACTCTTTTTTGTACTCAGACTTATTATGCTAATACAGATCACAGGTTTCTTTTAGTTTTGATTGTCAGCTTTCCATTTTCCTTCTACATTTTTATCTGTGTTGTTAAGCTTTGAATGGATGTTATCCCATTGTTTAGCTCATAACCTGATAATAAGTCTATTGATTGTCTCTTAGACCCTGCTATGCACTGGTTTAGTTACAATTTGTTCTCCATCCACCTTTAAGTTACCTGCTGATTAATCAATCCTTGAAAGCACTGTCTATTTGTTTATCATATTCATGTTTGAATGTTATAAATTGTATTGAGTTGTCCCATTGATCCACATTCACAAAACACAAAAACATTCGTTTATTAAGTTACCAAGCACCTCTGGTCTGCAACCACAGAGGGTTTCTTGGAGTGATAACACAATGGTTACAAACCTTGGGCACATACTCAATCAATCACCAAGAACATTTCATCCAATTCAAGTGGCAAGGGAAAAGTTATAAATTATAATGGTTTTCAACCTCCACACATACAGGTTGTGTCATCACAACAAATGGAAAAAATGATCTGAAAAAGGATCAATCGCATATTTCATCCAATGCCACAACATAGAAATGCAAGAATCAGAACAAGATGGCTCTAGAACATCAGACGTCCAAGATCTAAATCAAAAACATAAGAAGGTTTTTCAAGACCTTCCCATGGATTTACCGCCTCAAAGAAGAATTGAACATATAATTGAAGTTAAACCAAGATCAAGCCTAGTCAAGGTTAGACCATACATAAACCCTTATCACCACAAAACAAAGATAGAAAGATTAGTCCAAGATCTATTAAAATGTGGTGTCATCACGAAAATAAAAAGTCCATATGTAGCTCTAGTTCTGTTAGTTTGAAAGAAAGATGGATCTTTCAAATTATTCATAGATTACCGAGGGCTAAACAAAATAAAAATTAAAAATAAATTTTCCATCATGTTTATTGATGAAATGTTGGATGAACTTCATGCAGCAAGATATTTTCAAAACTTGATTTAAGATATGGGTACTATCAGATTAGAGTCATACTAGAATATGTATCCAAGACTTCCTTCCAGACACACGAAGGACACTACAAATTCAAGGTGATTCCTTTTGGGCTAACTAATTCCCCCACCACTTTCCAAGCGACAATGAATGAAGTATTTCACCCATACTTATGGAAACATGTTTTAGTTTTCTTCGATGATATCTTAGTGTACATTAAAACATGGGAGGAGCATATGAAACATTTGGGACAAGTGTTATCTCTTCTGGAGGAAAATCAATTCTATGCCAAAATGTCAAAATGTGCATTTGGCAAGGAGGAAGTAGAGTGCCTTGGTCACAACATATCCAAAAAAGGAATCAAGCTAGACCCCAAGAAAATCAGGGCAATCAAAGAATAGCCTAAACCCAAAAACATATCCAAGTTAAGAGGATTTATAGGATTGGAAGGATACTATCGAAGATTCGTCAAGAATTATGCTCATTTAACCGCCCCTCTAACAAATCTCCTTAAGAAAAACTCTTTCCAATGGAATTTGGAAGAACAAAAATGTTTTGAAAAATTAAAAAACATTATGTCCACAACCCTGGTATTAGCAACACCTGACTTCTCCAAACCTTTCATCATCAAGTGTGATGCGTCAGGTTTTGGAATTGGAGCAATATTGATGCAAGATGGGCACCCAATAGCTTTTGAGAGTAGGAAATTAAATCAAACATAATGCTTACAATCCACTTACAACAAGGAAATTCTTGTCATCATGCATGAATTAACAAAATGGCACCAATATATATTGGGAAGTAAGTTCTTGATATGCACATATCATAACAATCTCCAGTACTTGTTACAACAAAAAACATTGTTAAACAAACAACAAAAGTGGATAGAGAAAATTGCCACGTTTGATATGGAAATTCTACATAAAAGAGGAAAAGACAACATCATAGTTGATGCTATATCACGAAAATATGAAGAAACATGAGTTTTTGCAATATCAATAGCATTCCAGAATGGTTGGATGAAATCCAAATTGAGTATGCAAAAAACCCGGATACTTTCTCTATAATCAACAATTTAAATAAATATCCTAAGTTCGAATGGAAAAACGACATCTTATGGTATAAAGGGAGAATCTACTTAAATACCAACTCAAGAATTAAATCCAAGGTTCTTCGAGAATCTCATGATTTCCCAGCTATAGGTCATGTGGGATTTTTCAAAACATACTATAATGCATGAAGATCATTTTTTTGGAAAGGGATGAGTGTAGATATTCGAAAATATGTAGAAGAATGTGATATTTGTTAAAGGAACAAGAATGAAAATGTGTTGACCCCCGAGTTACTCCACCCGTTACACATTCCCAACCAAAAATGGGAAGAAATTTCAATGGATTTCATTGAAGGACTACCCATATCCGACGAAAAAGATAAAATATTAGTATTAGTAGACATACTAACTAGGTATGCACACTTTATTAGAGTAAGGAAAACAGATTCAGCAAAACAAATGGCTGAAATATTCTGTAAAAATATTTACAAACTACATGGGTTCCCTAAGGTTATCGTCAGCGATAGAGATGCCAAATTTAAAGGGAATTTTTCGAGAGAATTTTGCAAACAGATCGAAACCTCTCTCAATATGAGCTCAGCTTACCACCCTCAAACAGATGGTCAAACATAACTCATCAATAAATGTTTAGAAACCTATCTTCGTTGTTTTATCTCCGGCAAACAAAATAAATGGTTTCAATAGTTGCACCTTGTTGAGTGGTGGTATAATTCCACTTATCACACATCAGCTAAAATGACACCTTCCCAATATATTTATGGTTACGAACCTCCATCATGGAAGGAGTTGACCACCAACCACATAAAAGTTGCGTCAGTAAAAGACCATTTAGACGAAATTCAAAAAATACTTTAGTTACTCAAAGAAAACTTAACAGTTGCAAGGAATCGAATGAAGCAACAAGCTGACCAAAACCAAACAAAAAGAAAGTTTGAAGTAAGAGACTGGGTATTTGTGAGACTTCAATCTTACAAACAATTATCCCTTAAACAACATGGGAAGAATAAATTGGCTCCAAAATGTTATGGACCATATCAAATAAAGAGAAAAACTAGTCACGCAACTTACTAGTTGGATTTACCAGATAAAAGTCGTATCCACAACATCTTTCATGTATCATGTCTAAAAAGAGTCTTGGGGCAACAACAAAAGGCACAAACTATACTTCATATGTTGGATGACTAAGGAAGAATCATTTTAGAGATAGAATCCATTATCTCCACCCAGGAAAAGAGATTATGTTCTCGAGTAATCAAGGAATATCTGATTAAATGGAAAAATATACTAGAAGAAGACGTTGCATGGGAGTCAGAGCACTTTTTCTAGTTACATCCTTCCTTATCATTGCTTTGAGGACAAAGCAAAATTTAAGGGAAGGGAAATGTCACAATAAATAAATAATATAATATAAAGACATTAAAATAATAAATAAAAGTAAAATTAAACATTAATGTAATAAAAGGTCATGACTAAAAGTCATGACTCTTCATTAAACCATAAAGGGCATATATATAGGCATGCCCTATCTTTGTAATATCATCATTATTTTACAATAAATAATAATAATAATAATAATAATTATTATTATTATTATTATTATTATTATTATTATTATTATATATATATATATGGATTCTGAGTGAAGTTGTTCATTACAAAACCTTGTATCTTTTACAATCTAGAGTCAAAAAGGGAAAATTTACTTCTAGATAGGGAAAGGGAATGGAGGTTCAAGAGTAGGGCTACATATATTCAATTGGAAGAGGATCAAAATACCAAAAAATTTCAAATCTTTTCCAATCACAAAAATAATGTTAACACAATCTAGGAATTAACTATCAATTTTCACATGCAACTCTATATGATCAATTTTTAGATCTGAAAATTGACTCCTAGTGAGTAACAATAAACCCTAGTTGTTATCGTTGAACAATTTTCCACTGAAAATATATGCAGTGGAAACAACAAGATCAAAGATGATTCATCAAAACACATGAGACACAAAATTTATATTTTGTAACCTTGACATTTTCAAAAACTATAAGGGCTAAACTAGCCCTCCCAACCAATACAATTTCACCAAAAACATTTGAGGACAACCTTGTCCTCCAACAACAGAGAAATAAGAAAAATATCTAGGACAAATCCCAACTTACAAATATATTGCAGACCACCTTTATGGCCTTTTGATGTCACATGTATTGTTTCTAATGGCAACATGTATGGACATGCTCCTTCCTAGAAACCTTGTATAGATGTACGCAATTGTACTTATTGCACCTGCATACATATGCCAGTGTGCCCTTTGGAACCCACATACATACACGATTTCTCCCACTGCAACATGTGTACATGTATGAAAACTTCTACGGACACCTTCGTATGATTCGCTCTTTGCATCTTCCTTCCCACATGCATCCTTCCTCACTTCCCACATGTGATTTAGAAACCCTAGGCTATATTTTGTAGGTGCAAAAATCTCCTTGCTACAATTTTGATGCTCCCTAGAACAAGTGTTTACTCACTTATTATAACTCCATGATGCCATAATGATGAAATGTCACAATAACTTCTCTCATTTATACACAAGTCTTAATGAGTGAGTTTAGGATCCCTTCCTAAAATCAACAATTAATTAGAATATTTTATTCCTCTTTTTGGATGTGACACCCCATCACAAGTTGTTGGTTGTGGAGCCTGATTATCTTCCTGATTCAGAGGTTTGTTTCAGCCATTATTGGATCCCATTTCCTGACGGGGGTTTGTGGGGAAGATTCTCGCCCCCACTATTTTCGTTAGGGGGGTCTAGGGGGGCAACGAAAATTAATGGAGCCCCCTCCCCCCCACACAGTGGGGGATTCGGGGGCAACTCCCCCAGAGTGAAATTTTGGGAAAAAATTCCTTGTAAAATATTGTAATTTCGTAATCAATTTGGACCGTTCATTATAAGGTTGCAGATATGACAGCAGAAGTTATGTTAGGGTTTTTTTCCTAGAAGAAAACCCTCTTTTATGTATGACTGAATTGTATTGTGTTTGTGAGTGATAGTGAATATTGTATTCTGAGAGAGGCTATTGTGAGAGAGAAAGAAGAGGAAGTTATAGCGGGTGTGATGTAGGTTGTATCCCTTCATTTTTTGGATAATAATATAGGAAGGACCTGGCGATTTCTTTGGTGGATGTAGCCCACACTTGGTGAACCACATATATTTGTGTCTCTATTGTATTGTGTATATTCTATGTTTTATTTTATTGCTCCTCAATCATGTTTTTCTAACACAATCCCACAAAGCCCGTCAATCTCAATCATGTGGCAAGGGATCAGTGATTACAAAGGGAATCATCTAGTTAAGTGGTAGAGGATTGGATCTCCAAAATCCTTGGGGGTTTGGGGGATGAAGACATTTATTTGGTAAAGATTTGACAAAAAAATCATTATTGAATGTCATCAAAAAGGAGAGCCTATGGAAAAGGATTCTTATACATAAATACATTGCTCCAATAACTCTTTTAAACTGGATTAAAAAGGAAAGAGTATAGTGAATGTATCCAACTAGAGGAAGGTGATGACACTAGCCTTCCCAATCATAGGCTCTTATATGGCATGGAGAGTGGGATATGGAACACAAGTAAGAGTGGGGGCATATGCAATAATGGGGTGTGGTAGAAACATATTCCTCCCTGATGAAATCATACATCACCTATAGGTAATTGGAAAATGTACACTTAATTTGATTGACAACCTAGAAGAGACATCCCTATGGTCTCAAGGTTAGAGAAAGGTAGTCGATCTTGGCCTAGAAGGAAACTCAGCCCAAAGATGGGATCACTTTTAGCAAAACTAAAGAATGCACATATAAGATTGAACAATTCCTCGGATGAATTACTCTGGGCTTTGAATGGAACAGGGAGCAATTATGCCCCTAGTCTTAGATACTCAACTGTTTTTGGACTAGGAATAGCTGATGGAAATTGGTGGTGGTAGAAGATTTGGAAAGTTAAGGCCCCTCCCAAGTGTAAGTTGTTTGTCGGGCTCATTTTGAACAATAAATTTTTAACATGGGAATCCCTCCAAAAAGGAAATATACAAGGTCCAAGTGTTTGTTTACTTTGCAGACGTAGTGAGGAAAACACTTTACATTTGTTCTTTCATTGTAATTTTTCTCAAAAAGTCTAGGTTGAGGTTGGGGATATTTTGGGTATCTAGAACCTTTGGAAAAGTGAATCCACAAATACATGTATAAATGTTTGGTTTTCTCAGCAAGATCTAAAGTGTTTCTAGTTCATCCCACTCCTGGTTCTATGGGGAATATGGATGGCTAGAAACTCTATTTTGTTTGAAGAAAAGATGATGCCTACTTTTCAGGGAGCGGCCAAGGATAATGCTTTATTTGTATATTATAAGCTTATTCCAAAGGTTGAATGGGGTTTGTCAAGGTCGAAAAACTATCAATGGGATTTGCTTCATTCTATATCTTCCAAGGACCCATAAATTCCAGGTCAAAGATAAGATAGGAAGATGAACCAATAATCAAGGGGAATTCAAGGCCTTATACTACTTAATAAAAAATATTTTTTAATTAAAAATATAAACTTAATAAAATATAGTTAAATTATTTATAAGACATTCCATAATTAGACAGTTTTATTTCACATTCATAAATATGATTTTTTTTAAAGTTATATTAAAAGCTATTTTGTTAGTTAATATTGATAAAAAAATGTTACACTAATTATAGTTTGAGTGAGCCTAATGGTTAAGAACATGTGTTTCCCCTTCTAAAAAATCATAAGTTCAAATCCTAGATTTTACCAGTAAAATTGTTGGAGCATAAAGTCTCATACACTAATTTGATGTCTAAATAACCTTAAAAATATAATAAAATAGAAATATATATATATATATATATATATATATATATATATATATATATATATATATATATATATTTAATTTGAAGAAAATCTTTTATAATGATAAAAAAGTAGAGTATAAATTTTATTATAAGATTAATATTAAAATTAAAAAAATAATAATATGGAAAATAAATAATATAAAAGATGATGTCATATTAATATAAAAAATTACAATTTTAAATAAATTTTTATATTAATTAAATTTAGTAATATGAAAAATAATTATATACAAAATTTAATATGGTAATTATGAAAAATAATTATATAAAAATTCTAATTTCTATAATAACAAGATTTAAATATATGAAAAATATTATCACATCAATATAAAAAAAAATTGTCTAAAAAAAATATTCTTCTACTTTGTTTTGATTTATGGGCCAATTGTACAGGTTGCCCAGCATTATTTTTCATATCACTGGTCTTTTTATCAGATGACTTGCTGACTTTGATGGAATTTATTCTTTCCTTTGGCGTTCTTGCAGCCTCTTAATATATAAGACAATTTGATTCTGAAATGCAACGACATGCACAAACTGAGTAGTTCAACTCCATTCTTTTTCTGTACAAAGTTACAGACAACCAATTTGAGGATTGAAAATGGGGTGTGATGTACAAGTAGAAGGACTGTGGGCAGTTTCTAGAAATTTACAGCCTCATCAACCCATCTAATCTCATGAGCTGCAAAGAAAGAAATTTATGTTCCTCCTCCTGTGATTAATTGTTTACAGGACAAATTCATCTGATTACACTGGATCGAAAGTCTTCAGGCAGATGCCCTCCAAACAAGACGATTTGCATGTGTAATACAACACACAGCTCATCACCCCATCCATTACACCAACAACTGAATGCATCAATATCACCACATGACCCTTCCACGTGATCAACAGCCATAAATAATTATATGTACCAACGCCCTCTGTATGCCCCATTCCCGTCACTCTGTACTGAAACAGGCTCTCAACCAAAGCCAAGCTCATGTTTGTTAGGAGTGTCATTAGAAGAGCGATATGAGTTCTCCCTCTTATGAGAAACATGGCCCTGAAAACAGCATCCAGGCCATAACAACAATCTGCTTCCATCACACACACAACGGTGGCTAAATTGCAGACTATCATGGCATGTGCAAACACAATTGAATAAATAATTCCCCCACAAACAGCAACCCCAATCATCCATATTGCAGGCAATCCCAATACAGATACCCCATTAATGATTGCAGACATTAACACAAACATTAGAGCATTGAGTCCTAGGACCAACAGACAGACCCAGATATATGTCCCCACAAGGCGTTTCCAAAGCTTGGGCAGCTGTTTAATCAACCTCTGCCATGAAGGCCTATTGCCTGCATAAGAAGAGGCAACTGTATGGGCCACTGCTGCTCTTGCCCAGAGTGAAAATGTGACCAGAAATGGCAGGCAGAGAGCATAAGAAACAATGGTTTCAGAGAGCTGGTGATATATGAGTTTGGTGAAATGGGTATCATGATCAGCACATGAGAATAAACTCAGTGCTTGGATTTGATGTGAGATTTTGGCTACGAGGAGGCGATCGAGAAGGGCTTTGGAGAGAATAGTCGCAGCAGAGACTGGGTAGAGGAGTAGAAAGGCGATTGAAGTAAAGAAGGAAAGATGGTTCACAACAATCACTACAGACTCCTTGAAGATACCCATTAAACTCAATAGGAAGAAATTGTCCAAATTCCTTTGCTTTTTCCGAGCCATGGCAATCCCAAAAATGAGAGACAGACACTCTGATCTTTCAAACCATGACACACGTATACAAACGTACAGTAATCTCCACTCTGAATCCCTTAGCAGTCTGTGTGTATGGGTGCCAGAAACAGCAATATCAATACAATGGAAAGAGATTTGAGTTGAATTGTGAGAGTGCGTGGGAATCCAAGAGCCCGAGTAATGAAGAAAAGTTCGGTTTTGCATTGATTGAAACTGGCGGAAAATTTATGGAGCAAGAAATTTGTTACACATGAATTGGTTATATGTGCGTAATATGAGCATTGCCCGCTTAAATTTGTTTGCTTTCAAGGCAACCAACCTGGTTGCGTACCATACAAGTAACTCCACCTCCACCACCACTTAGCTGTGGTTATCTTGGCATTTGTAGCTAGATCGCCCAACTTCACTAAAATTAATTATCCACTTCAAGGAGTTGGGTGAGTACATTATCGTGGGTAAATTTTGACAAATAAATAAATAAAATTTATATTATATTATTGTCATATTCCACTTAAATTCATGTTTTGTCATTGTCATATTCCACTTAAATTCATAATATTTTTACTACATATATAAATTAAATTCTAAATTCTTGTTTTTTACTACATATATAAATTAAATTCTAAATTCTTGTTTTATTAGTGTTATATTTCACTTTAATTTGACTTTCAATCAACTTTTTTTTTATCATTAGTGAATTCATTTTAATTTGACTTTCAATCAACTTTTCTCTTAATAAGAAAATGAAATGCATATTAAAATTAAAACTACACACTTTCTATTACATATTTCTCAATATAAATACATTTATATGATTGTTCTTAGATCTAACTTATTCTAATTTTGGAGAGGGTGGTTGAGAGATTTTCTCAACAACCTCCAACAAATTTCAAACCAAATACTAATTATGGCATTTAGCCATTATTCTCCAACACTCCCTCTTAATGGAGAAATGTCATTTTTTGTTGGTCTTCATTAGCAACTCTAGCCACTCTGCGATCACTCGGTTTTGCTCTTTTCTTCTCCACACTTAAAGTGTAACCGCTTCAAACCATCATTGACGTATTCGCAGGATTGACGCTTCTTGACCTCCCGAAGAACAATCTCGATACTGAATTATCCTATGGATACACTACCATCTATTGAATTCCCCTGAAGAGCAAATTTCAACAGTTATATAGGAGAATGATCTCATTACTAGACATTTTCAGTAGTCAATCATATAATTGACCTTTTATACACTCACAAACTCACAAGATAACTTGTAACTGACGATCTTGAAGCACCAAAGTACAACAAGACCTTTCAGCATTTAACAGACTTGTAGACATACTCAAATCTATGATGTGTTCCCTTGGCACCGAAGAACGTTGAGAACCACTGATTTAAATTATGTTACTATGTTCTATGATTGGTCTTCATCATGTGAAATTTACACAAATTTAATAAAATTCCACAAGACAATAAACATAACATATAGATCCCTTCAGTGATTTGAGAGATTGAAACCCTCGACACCTGGTAGCCACTAGTTCATCAACAACTCTGGCAGTAAAACTGTTGAAATAATTGTATCTCCTTGAATGGCATCAGGCCTAATGGCGGCTCTGTCTGTCAACCACAACAAAATGATTCGTAACCAGGTAAGATAGCGGTGATCTCTGATGTCTCACAAGGCGTACGGACCAGCACGACCTTTCTCCTTCATCAATTTCTACTCTTATGGCTTTGTTATACATAGCTAAACAAGCTAATGCTCAACACACCAGCATATTTTGTTCTAATGCAAAACAATCTCAAATCAAACACACACGGGACCCTCATATAGAAAATAAAACACTTATTAAAATAAAATTTTGTTTTTAACTCTTCAGCCTTGTCTCCACAGCTATATTGATTGTGGTTCGGCAGCTCCTCATACTAGAGTGCGGCTCCAAGACTATAATAACTAGCACAACTATAATAACTAGCACCTCCACAGTCGACAACAAATAGAAATAAGAGTAAACAATCCACTTTCACGCATACCTGGGTCTCCCGTGAGGGAGTTACCCATAGCACTCAAGCTATACACTTTCTATTACGTATTTCTCAATATAAATACATTTACATGATTTTTCCCAAATCTAACTTATTCTAATTTTGGAGAGGATGGTTGAGAGATTCTCTCAACAACCTCCAACAAATCTCAAACCAAATACTAATTATAGCATTTAGCCATTATTCTCCAACACTCTCATTAATGATTTAATTTTAATTTGACTTTCAATCAATTTCTTTTACCACCACTATAATATAACTTCATGTTAAATCATTTTCGTTTAAATTCATGGTCATTTTCATATTTCATTTGAGTTGTACTTTCATCATTGTTGTTTGAAATTCAGAATACTTTTTATTTAGTATTTTTTCATTACAAGTGAGATAATTGAGAAATTCAATTTTTAAAACATATTTTTAATATTATTAAAAAAAAATTGAATTATTTTAATATATATTATTTTTATATTAAATATTAAAAGTTATAAATAAATTTATTTTATTAAAATATATTATATTTTGTTTTTCATTTTTAAAATATTTTATTTACATTTGTTACATTATCTTTTATATTTTATTTACATTTCTTACATTAAAAGATAAAAATGTATCTATGTTATACCAACATTTCCAAATCTCAAATGTGTTAGGTATATTTAACTTATTTTAATAAGCATTTTAAGAAAGTATGTGAAAAATATAAGATGTACTATCACTACTAAGAATAGATTACAAAATTACAAAAGATATTGTTTTAACCAATCTCCTTTTGACTCTTTTGCAAAAGATACTTCTGGTTTGTCCTTTTAAATGTTTTTAGAGTATGTTGGATTACTGAGAGGGGGGTGAATCAGTAATAACATAATTATAATCTTTTTTCTTCAAATGTTATATCAATGTAGAATTATTATCCAATAATGAGTAGTAATAAATAAACAATCACACACATACACAATACACGAGTGTTTTACGTGGAAACCCAAATCGGGAGAAAACCACGAAATGTTTTTTCTTATATGTCTTGCAGAATTACATTCATTGGAAGCACCAACTTCCTTTGTTTTCCAAATACAACTGGAAGGAAGCTACAACCTGAGGGAAGCTCCAACTCCCCAAATCTCTAGCTACAACCAGAAGGAGGCTACAACCCCCAATGTTCTTCGGCTACAACCGGAAGGTGGCTACAACCACCTGTCTTTGCCCCGTCCTGCCACCCTGAAGTAGAAATAGAATGATGGAACCATTGTCACACTATCACTGTGAGATATACCGTTGTAAACCTGTACCAATAAATATGAACCATGCATCAACCATGCATCAACCTATACCTCAACCTGTACCACAAACAAGTGCATCAACCATGCACCAACCTGTAATCAACATGTACCACAAACAAGTGCATCAACCATGCACCAACCTGTAATCAACCTATACCATAAACTAGTGCATCCAACCATGTGCCAAGTATGTACCAATCATGTGTCAACTACTCATCAACTATGACTCATCAATATGTACCAATATCATCAACCATACACCTCATGTATATGCGCCAACTCATCAACTACTTGTCTCAACCATGTACTCAACATGTACCTCAACCAAAATCCCTCATTAATTTCATCATCCAAATATGATTTGTACCTTTGTAATAGACCTGGTGTATATGATCACATTCCTGCAAACCTTCCTTAACTTTAAAAACAAGAGACTAACATGATCATCAAACTTTTCTTTAGTCTCACATGCCTAGTTTTGGATTAGTCAACAACCCTAACTTGAAGTAATCATAACTTTGAACCTGTAATGTATAAATATCTGAAACTGATACATAATGTTCTTTATTGTGTTTTATGCAATTCCTCCAAGTGGCACTACTTGGAACCTCTCAGAAAATGAGTTATGGAAAAAATGGCATACCTTGTTGAATTCTGGCTTATTCTAGAGAGCGACCTTGTAGAGCGTGCCCCGCACAAAATATTTTATGAAATTATATGAAACTATTACACAGCATACTACAGACTGTACCCTAACCAACACATTTGGTCTGACTGAATTTGGATCTGTTATGAAGAAGTTATGACGTTTTTACATGAAACACCTGATTTTGACTAGTTTCAGGACTGGCCACAAACCCTATTTTCCACAGAGTGTAACTCCAAAAATACAATTACCCACAAGCTTAATTTTTAACCACAGATACTTGGATATGTTTTCTCACTCTAATAGCAATTACAGAATCTGAATCATTATAGAAAAAAAGTTATAGCGAAAATGGTGAGATGACCTGAAAATAACATACCTTAGAAAGCACCATCAAAAGAATTTATCCTTCCTTGCATTTCGGCCTTCTTTTCTTCACTTTCCTCAGAATTTCG
>ML802988.1:255294-269497 GCA_009831015.1 Picea engelmannii
CTCATCACTTCACTTTATTATTTACCTTTTAAAATCTCTTAAACCACTTTGATTACTTTGACATTTTGGGGCTTCTAGATGACATATGAGGGTCCTCCAACTTCGTAAGGCCATAACTCTCAAACCGTGAGGAATTATGTGACGTTCTACATACCACCAGAAATGACATGACATGTATTATCCATATAGAATAGTATTATCTGAAAATATATCATAACTCATACTGTTACCCATCAAACAAACTTGGGTCCATTACCTAAACCTAGGGTCTCCAACTTCTCATGGCCACAACTCTCTAACCGTGAGGAATTATGTGACGTTCCAAATACCACCGGAAATGACATGACAAGAACTATCCATCTAGGATATTTTCCCTGACAAATTCACTTTCCTTCATCTCATTATTCCACAATTAATCATGGGTTCTCTTACTCCACAAAACGTCTTCCCGTGAGGGCTTTCACCATAAGGGGACCACTTTGGAGTTCATCCATATTTACTTGTTATCAACCATGACAAAAAAATAATGAGTCATATTTACATCAAACACTATTGGGTCCATTACCCAAACCTTTGTGCTATGGCTCTTTCTTCAAGGGTTGACATCAATGACAACAACCTTAATCAACAGAGTATGTATAATGGTTTTGTATATTAAATGTTATATTAGTGTCCACTCTTTTCTTTTTTGTTAGAGTTTTTTTCCTACTTTTGTAATTAAATATTTGAAAGTTATGTGTGTTTTTGCATTGTCTATATCATTTCCTTGATGTTGCAGCCTGCTTGCATGTAGTGGATTTAATGCAATCAATGTTAGTTAGGTTTTGCAAGAAAAATCATTATGACACACTCATGCAATGTTACATTAATAGTTTGTACAATGTTACATTAATAGTTTGTTATTTGTAGTACTCACGAGGAGCTCTATAAGGAATTCTTTTATTATTGATTTTAATTATTATAATTTTTTATTTCAACATCAAATATTAAAGAAAAGTGGGACTCATTATATGAATTTTTCTTTTGCCAATCACATTGGCTATCTCTTTATGTAGAGTGGACTCTTGGATAAAGATGGTATTTTTCTTTTAATGAGGAAGGTCAATGTTATGAACATAAATATACATATAAAATAGATATTAATAACGTAATAATTAATTAATTAATAATAACTATTAATAATGAAAGGACATGTCTCAAATGACATGACTATTGGTTAAGGGTACCCCTGCGTGGGTATATAAACAAGATCTCATTCTCAATTGTAAACATCTTATTTATTCATATATTATTTACAGTCCTACATGGATTACTTTGTTATATTCCAAGTATTTTGGATAATTCTTGTGTGAGGGAACTTTGTTCGTCTCATTTGATATCAGAGGTTTGTTTTTCTGATCCCGGCCTTTGGCTTATCTCTTTGTCAGACCTTGTCTGAACCGGATTTTAGCCAACCCCATCGTTTCAGAGTTTCTCTAAGAAAGTTGGTCTTTGACCACCAACCAGGCCTTTGGCCATTCAAATTTTCAAAGTTCTTAGGAACTTAGGTCTTTGACCAATTCAAGCTTTTGGCCATATAAAACTTAGGATTTTGTTGAAGAGCATTATTGGCTCTTGGCCACAACCACACATTTTCCGGAGTTTCTATGATTTTCTGGTCATTGACCACAATTGGCCCTTGGACATTCACCATACAGATTTCTGTGAAAGAAAGAAAACACATTCACCATATAGATTTTTGTGAAAGAAAGAATTGTTTTTGTTGTAGATTGGAAGAACAAAAGCAATATAAATAAAAAACGCCACCATTGTTGCCAACATTTAAAAATAATTAATTGCAGAATCCGTACACTGCACAATTGGTTGGTTGTTGATGTTGTCATTTTCGTACGATTTTTAAGATAGTAACCGTACAGTTTCCAACTGTACATTTTCAAGTCATATTCGTACAATTACATTACAGTTGTAGTGTTTTAAAAATCCGTACATCTGTTGTACTACTCGCTCCGGTATACTAATCTAGCCGCCGTACAAATTGTTGTGCTCTGTCCATACAATCACTTTGTGCCAATTAATTTACGTACGTACACATAATAGTACTATGTTCGTACAATCACTCATACCAATTAGCTGTCATACATATCACTGCACTATGTTTGTACAATCATCTGTAGCAATTGTTAATTTTTTTTTTTAATTGTTGTACCACTCCGCCATCTCGTCCTTATAGTACGATCGAAGTTCAAGCTTGAAAGCAATTTTTTTTTAATTACCGTGGCTTTCTAGACAATCAAGGGCTACCACTGTTCCCTACTAACCAACACTACCATACAAACCATAAATCAAATAGTGAAAAGGCATTACAATTAACAATAAATATTTTGTGATTCGTATAAACTAAATGNTATATATATATATATAAAGTGAGAAGATTAAAAAGAATTTTTAATTAAAGTCAAAGACAAAAAGTTGATTAGTGGGAAAAAATAAATTAAGTAGCGAATTATCAAATATAATAACAATTAAAAAATTAAAAAATTATATATATATTAAGTGGGATCAATAAGGTCGTGGGTATCAATTGGTATATAAAAAAAAAATGGAAAGAAATATGTAATATTTAACATATCAAGTATAGTTAAATTTATTATTAAAAGTAAAGCCTTTAATAAAAGGTGGAAGAGACACTATAAAGAATATTTTATTTCAAGTCTATCTTATATCAAAAAAGAGGAGTAATAATATTAAAATAACTACAAGTGAAGCCAAAATATTAATATCTTAAAGAATATAAAGTCAAAAGGATTGTATTAAATCACTTTTCATTAAAGTGAAAAGTACATAAGTTTAAGGAAAAAGTGGAATTTTATTAAAGTATAAAAAGGTCAATTTCAAGAAGAGGAATATTTAATAAAGAAAAGTGGAATTTTATTAAATAAGTATAAAAAGATCAATTTCAAGAAGAAGAGGAATATTTAATAATAAAAAAATTTCAAAGTATGTGAATATAATATTAAGTACTTTTTCATTAAATTACAAGTTAAAAGGCTTATTAAAGGGTTTTTCAAAGTAAAAGTTATAAGATATTAATTTTTCCATGAAAAGGTTTTTATAAGGGTTTATTACAAAAATATTCAAAGTTCCTAAAGAATTAAAAATGACATAAAAATAAAAAAGAGCATATATAAATATATTCAATTGGAAATTATAAAAAGGGTTCATTCAAAGTTCAAAGTTAAAGAAAAGGGAATATATTATTTATTCGACATATATTAAGGTTATAAAAAAAGGTTTATTCTAGTAACTTTTATTTTCAAGGAAGTTATTAAAGAATTTTGAGAATCTCCATCTGAATGATTGATCATCAAACAATTTCAATGAAAGTAGATTTGGGATGGATTACTGCCCAAAAGATGCAACACATTAGTTTGGGAATTTGAAGGTTATATCATCTTGTTTCGGTGAGAGTCGCAACTACAAGCACAAAAGATTTGAGAAGATGTCGTGTGCCAGAACAAAAGTTAAAAGGGAAGCCTTCCAGTGATTATGCTTTGAGGACAAAGCATTTTTAAGGGGAAGACAATGTTATGAACATAAATATACATATAAAATAGATATTAATAACATAATAATTAATTAATAAATAATAACTATTAATAATGAAAGGACATGTCTCAAATGACATGACTATTGGTTAAGGGCACCTCTACATGATTGTATAAACAAGTCCTCGTTCTCAATTGTAATCATCTTATCTATTCATATATTATTTGCAGTCCTACATAGATTACTTTGTTATATTCCAAGTATTTTGAATAATTCTTGTGTGAACGAACTTTGTTCATACCCCACCTCATTACGATTTGACATAAATTAAATTATTATATTATAATTATTATAATTATAATTATACATATATAATAATTATATTAATATATTACAAATTAAATAAATAAATAAAAATTAAAAGGGAGTGTTATTAAAAGTTATCTAAAGTTGGAAAAATATATATTACATATTGTAGACTACATAAACAAGAAGTGAAAGATTAGATTATAAAAGGTTTAAAGGTGGATATTAATATAAAACTACAAGTTTAAGTCATTCCATCACTCTGTTAAAAAGGGAATTTGAAAGTTTAAGTGAATAAAGAAGGTTACTCAAAGTATCATTTTATTGTAAATTATCCATGAAATCAATGGATCCTAATAACAAGGGAAAATGAAGATTTATTTATGAAGGTTGTCCAACCATATGTTACGGATTTTCGACATTAAAAGGAAATATTCAAGGAAGAGAGGTAAACATTGTTATTAGCTTGGACTATAATGTAAATTACATGAATATTGATTTGACAAATCAATTAGTAATTCCAGAGACAAATATAATTAAAAAGGAAGATGATTCTCGAATTAAGGAGTTACAAGTGACGATTGATGAATATGAGTATATATCTCAATTCTATGTTACAACTATGTATCAAGAAGAAGTTGACATCGTCATCGGGTTACCCTGGTTTAAAAGTCTAGGTACCTTCATACTAAACATGGAGAAAAAGTTTGTGACATTCCCCTATAAGGAGAAAATGATAACATTACAAGACACCACATCGGAACCAGATTTCGTAACACCAGAAGATTTTAACGATATCTCAGAAGTGATACTTCAAGAAAATAAAAAGCACCAAAGAATGCAAAAATAATTTGACGAAGTTATCAAGGATAAAAGAAAAGAAATTTCTCGTTTAAAAGAACACGGTAAAAAACTACTTACACAGATCAAGAAGTCAAAGGTTCGAAAACAATGTGTTCGGAAGTTGGAACAAGAGAATCAAGAACTCGAGAAGAACCTATCAGAAAAAAATGAAGAAAAATTTCATTCAAAAAGCCTCAATCACGAGTTACTAGAACAAATCAGAAAATTGAAAGAAGACAAACTTGAAAATGTGAACATTAAAGCTCAAGAAGGTGCCAATCTAGTTGACGAAAAAACATATAAAAATGTTGGAGTACAAACGATGGAAGATCCAGGTAAAATTACTAATCAAAATCCAGCCATTATCAAGGCAACATCACCGCATGAAGAAAATCATATATCAAAGTCAAAAGAAGAAAATGCTACAAGTATGATAAGGGGAAATCATGTTATGAGAACTCCCTCTCGACATTCAAATCATAAAAGTAGATATATTAACCAGTTATAATATCAATATTATCCAAAACGAGAACCCTATAAACACCCAGTATCGCATAAGATCAAACTAGGGTGGGAAGACTCTTTCACAATTCAACAATTCTGCTCAACTCTTCATCACTCATATTGTCTCGTATCATCAATCTTAACAACACCAAAAACAAAGAGTCATGCCAAGACATTGCGAGCCAGAATGAAAAAGTAAGCCTCTCCATAAACATGCTTTGAGGACAAAGCATTTCTAAGGGGAAGGGAATGTAACAAACATAAATATATACAATATGTAAATATAAATAACTAATAACTAATAATTAATTATGAAGAGACATGACATATGAAAGGTCATGTCTCTTATGAGAGGGCACCCCTGCGTGGGTATATATACAAGCCCTCATCCTCATTGTAGCTCATCTTATATCGTATTCATTCTTATACATTTATTATTAAATATATTTACTATCCTTAATGGATTATTGTGTATTGTCCTATTTATATTGGATGTTTACATAGTGAACCAGGTTGGTTCACCACAGTCAACACTCACATGTTTTTAATGATATCAATTGATTCCCATAATATTTGTGTTAATCTTTCTCACTATAGTACTTGAGTTCAATGAGAGTATTTGAGCTCTAGGTTCTATAATGATTATTTAGAATCATTTTAAGAAGACAATGAGCACGAGATTCACAAGGTGTCAATGTTCCATTATTTGATTCCTCGGATTGAGGAATCTTGAATAACTTTTGACAAAAATTCATTATGGAAGGGTAATAATTTTAACAAAACTTCATTCTTGAATGACACATTTTTTGAAAAAAAAAAATTGTGGTAGGGAATATAAAACCTTAAGACATAAAAAATAAACTAGTTTGATGGTAAGTGTAAGGAAAATTCTAACAATAGTGGCCATTTCATTATAGGTAACCCACCAAATCCAATTTGCAAACAAAATTGTGTCTAGTTGGTGGTTAGTATGGGCCTCTGAAGCCAAGGTGAGAATGTGTGGCCTTCGAAGCCAAAGTGAGAATGGGTACAAACATAATTTAATGATTAAAAGCCAACTTAGTTTCAAAAATCAACATTATTCTCTCTTTTCATATATTTTTTATAAGTAATAATTGCATTTCTAGTAGAAAATTTTATAATCTCATTTACCCTTTCTAGGTCTAATATTCAATATTTTGACCCTTACAAACTCCCATGTTCGATTTTTAACACTTTTTTAGTCTAAATATCTAATTAGAAACTATGATTTCTAATGACAACATATCAGCATGGTTTCATTAATTCATTAGTGGAAATGCAACCTTTTGAATTTCCTAGTTGAGGATCTTGTAAGTAGAAAAATTGACCATTTTTCCCTTTTTTTCTTTGTTTCTATCCCTCTTATCAATCAATTTGAGGTTAGTGGAAACTCAAACAATCCCAATCTCATTACATTGTTTGGATTCATCTTATTCATGTCTGTTCTTGACTCCTCACTCCTCAACCCTCCCCCACCCAACCCTAAGAGAGAGAGTGAGGTGAGGACTCCTTAGTAATGTATGTATCCATTTTGAAAACACAACCCTTCAAGTGTGTGAAAAGTTTTTTATTGAAGCTATAGGCTTAGATGCCTCTACATCCTTTCCTTGGAAACTCATTTATGGATCTTTCCACTCACTAGGATTGTTATTTTTCCATATTTTATCTAGAGATACATTTTCCTTTGGACATGCTTCCTTTAGATGGTATGTTTCTAGATATAGTCTACACATAAAGATAGTGTTCATGCAAACCAATTGTTGGGCCCACTTAAAATGTTCACAATCTAACACAATCATTTGTAGTTGGCCTTTACTCAATAAACATTATATGTAGATGGTGGATTTGTCTTTATAAATTTCCCCATGGAATTTTGTATTCCTTGAAGGATTGCATGTTCCTACATGTACAAGAGGAGATTCGACAATCTCACCCAGATTGTGGTTGAGGAGATGGACATTGAACAAAGGTTGAATTTAGGGAACTATGATTTGAAGAAGGGGCTATCTCTAACCCAAAACCATTGTCCCTCTATAACTATTCTATGTTGTTGAAATATACACTAAAAAGGCCTTTCAAAAAGTTTACCATGCATGTTGAAGAAATAACTCAAGTCTAGAGTCTTCCATCCTAGAGGGGACAAAATTTATATTGGACTACATCTTTGAAGGAGCAAGGACATGAAACCTAAAGAGAGGGTTTTTCCTTGTATAATGTAGTTGACAAAGATGGAGCATGTTTCTAAGAATCATTGGTATTTGGAATTCCTTTAGAGGAAGTGGAAGGCCCTTTGATAGTTTTTTCTTGGCCATTAGAGGACCACCATGGCAAAGAAATAAACATGCAATGCTTGGGAACCACAAAGTATTGGCTTGAAAATCTTGCACATGGTTTCCATATGGTAATTCAAAGGAAGAGGATGTCTATAGTTCAAATCTCGATTATGTATGATGTTGTACATGCAAAAAGTTTGTAGAATAATACACGATGAAAATTTCATAATGGTTGTTCAACACCCCCACCCATGAAAATGATTCTCACACATAAGGTTTAGAATTGTTTTAATTTGGGGGAGAGAGAGAGAGAGGTTGACAATTTGAAATGTGCCATTAGTTTTCCTCCACCCATTCAATCCAAAAATATATCACTCATTCACTACGACACATAAGGTTTAAATCAATGTTGTTTTAGGAAAGGGAATGTCTATTTTCAAAACCCATCTATTCAGATTTGGTCACTAACTCAACTTATCTTTTGAACATCACCAAAACCTACAAGAAAATATTCCCCTTAATCACATTACTTAATGTTTCTTAATGATTTATGGATCTCCTTTGTAATAACTTCTTAAATACATGGAGTATATATATTAACTTGAAGTATAAAACTCACTTTTTGGAAAACAAGGTTGAAATACGATTTTCATCCTAAAAGTTGTCATTATTTTTCTATAAAATAGAAAAGGATCTTTAATTAAGTATACAGGGTGTCTAAGCACTAAGGATTAACACAATTAGTTGAACCATATGCCCAAATCATGTTGTCGATGGGGAGGTTATTTATCATAGGTTCAAATCCAGTTAAGTCCCTTGGGGTTACCAATTGGTAGTTGAATTTCCCTCCATCGACTATTCAAGGGAAGAGGGGAATTTCGCAAGGTTTTTTTTGGGGGGGTAGGGCGGGGGAGTATATAGTGTGGCTTAAGTATTGTAACACTATGAAATATCTGAAGTTGAATAATCCACTTGGAATTCATTGGATTAGGTGATGCTCACAAGGGTGAAGAGGTGGGATTGAAATTAGAGAATTGAATCACATAGCATCAATCACAACCTCTAAGAAGTGATATTGAAACTAGAGAAATGAGTCACATAGTGTAAATCATCACCTCCAGATCTTACACCTAGTAACCATGAATTATTGGCATTACTACATTTTGGTTCAAATTACCACATCAAAGAATTTAACATTGCATTAATGTTGAAAACATCAAAATCACCCCTTTTCATAAATATTGATTTTGCAAGGTATTGAGAATTAATGTTGTTATAAATCCGTTGATAGTTCGATGTTTGTAACATCCATATATCAATTTTTTCTTGTAGAACACAATTTAAGAACTAAATTTTATACAAATAATTAACAATTTTAACTTCAAAATTTTGATAGTTTTTCTATGATTTCTTTTTGTTTTTAAGTGCATCCCCATAAAGGGTTTGTCAAGGGATTTCTAATGGTGGATCATGTGCCTAAAATGGAGTTGGTATGGAAAATTTGCAACCTTACGAAGAATCAACTTGGAGGACAATGAATAAATCCAATCCTTGATTCAATATTTTTTACAAATACTTTGCATGCAAACTACATTTCCTTGGCTCAAGCATTTTTTACAAACACTTTGTATGAAAACTTCATGCCTTTGGCAGATGAATTTTTACAAACACCACATGAAAACTAAATGGCTTTGGTACAATTTTTTTTATAAATGCTTTGCATGAAATCTCTGTTGGATAAATACCTAGAAGAGATTTCATGAACTCGTTAATGGTAAAATCCACCAAAGTAAGCCCAAAGAGGTTAGATCCATTGATGAGGAGCGAGGAGTTTTTCACCAGTGGGAAGGATTTAATTCACATGAGGGATTTCCATAGTGCCATAGAATCACCTTGAGGTAGTGGGGAAACATGTGGTTACACCCAAAGAGATTACATTAAATGATATTGTGATTCATGCACACATAAATGGATTAAAGTGCACCCCCATTTCCTTCAATTAAAAAAAAAAAAAAGAAAAAAAAAACAAGATTAGCCCAATTGGTTGAACCATCTACCCAAAGCATGTTTTCATGATGAGACCATAAGTAAAGGGTTAAAATCCAATTGAATCCCTTGAGGTTACCAGAAGAGGGAGGAGATCTCATTAAGTTTTCCTTGGGGAAAAAAAAATTCCAACAAATTAAAAAAAATCCAACAAATCTTGTTATTAATTTCTATAATAACAAAATTCAAAAATATGAAAAGTATTATCACATTAATATAAAAAAATTTAATAATATAAATAACATCAAAATAAATATTTAATTAATATTAAAAGAGTTAAATTGATTTTGACATGGAAGAAAGATTATAATTTCATAATTATGTGAAAATACAAATTTTATATAAAACATGAATATGTGTGTTTATATGATTTTTGAAATCATATTTTTCTTAAAAAAATTAATATAATTTCAATTTATTAGTATATATGTTTTTTTGTTTTTAATTTATTTTCATATTTTTTTTTTAAATGCAAAAAATATAACAAGGCTTTTAATGTGGTGAGCAAACCATAGGTAATTATTTTACATTAATAATCACAAGAAGACTATTGAATTGGTGAAAACAAGGTAGTGTTATAACCCCATCATGATCGATTACTCAAAGGGAAGCTTGATTAGTGTGTCAGATTTCTTAAAGGGAAGTTTGATTAGTGTGTCAAACTGGATGGTATATTATTATGTGGAAGCAATGTTGATTAATATTTTTATTATGGACATTAAGTTAAGTAAAATAATATAAATATAAAATGGAATATGTAGAAGAGTAAAATGGAATATACAAAAGTTTTGATTTTTTTTAAAAGTGTTAATATTTTGAAAGAGTTAATATTTAAATTTTATTTAAAAAAATAATATTTTTTTTAATAAATTAATATTAATTTAGAAAAATATATATTTTTTAATTTATTAAATAATTTTTTTATTAAAAAATTATGTGATTTTTTTTTTTAATTCTTATTTTATTTATTAATAATAATAATAATAATAATATATTTTTAAGGTGATCTATTCAGTTCAGTTATTTGATTGGTAAAGTTTATTGATGTATACATATCTTACCCTTTCTAGATTTGAACTTGAAATTTTTTAAGAGGAAATATATGTTAGACCGACTCAAACTGTATAATTTGCATGGATTTTATTTGAGATGAATACTCTTATAATTTGGTGGATGGTTGTCTTAAAACAAAGTTAATCTCTATTTTCCTTTAATAAAATGAATGTCAATTTAGAAAGAGATTCAAATTCTTCTACTTTGTCGAGGGAAGATAAATATATTTCTTAGAAGGTGGAAAATGTGACTAGAAATGGCAGGCAGAAAGCAGAGAGTAGAAAGGCTATAGAAGTGAAGAAGGAAAGATTGTTCACAACAATCACTACAGACTCCTTGAAGATACCCATAAAACTCAATACTCCTTGAAGATACCCATAAAACTCAATAGGAAGAAATTGTCCAAATTTCTTTGCTTTTTCCATAAAAGGAGAGACAGTCACTCTGATCTTTCAAAGCATAACACGTATACAAACGTACAGTAATCTCCACTCTGAATCCCTTAGTAGTCTGTGTGTATGGGTGCCAGAAACAGCAATATCAATACAATGGAAAGCGATTTGAGTTGAATTGTGAGAGTGCGTGGGAATCCAAGAGCCCGACTAATGAAGAAAAGTTCGGTTTTGCATTGATTGAAACTGGCAGAAAAGATGTTTCAACCTCCTTGTATGTAGCGGATTTAATGCAACCAATGTTGGTTGGTTAGGTTTTCCAAGTAAAATCATTAACACGCACTCATGCAATGTAGTTTCCTAGTTGTAGTAATAATGAAAAGCTTTATCATGAATTTTTTTTAGAGCATTGACTTTTTTACCACAATTTTTTATTTCAACCTTGAAAGAAAAGTGAGATTTATTATATAATTTTTTTTTTTTAAGAGCATTGACTTTATCTATTATAATTTTTTATTTTGACATTTAGAGAAAAGTAAGATTTATTATATGAATTTTTCTTTTGCCAATTACATTGGCTATCTCTTTATGTAAAGTGGAGTCTTGGATAAAGATGACCTTCCATGTAATGAGGAAGGTTAACACTCACATGTTTTTAATAATATCAATTGATTTCCATAATATTTGTGTTAATTTTTCTCACTATAGTACTTAGTACTTGAATTCAATGAGAGTAGTTTGAGTTTTAGGTTTTATAATGCTTATTTAGAATCATTTTAAGAAGGCAATGGGCATGAGATTTACAAGGTGTCAATGTTTCATTATTTGATTCCTCAAATCTAGGAATCTTGAATAACCTTTGACAAAAATTCATTATTGAAGGGTAATAATTTTAACAAAACTTCATTGTTGAATGACACATTTTTTGAAAAAAAAAAGTTTTGTGGTAGGGAATATAAAACCTTAATACATAAAAAAGAAATTATTTTAATGGTAAGTGGCCATTTCATCATAGGTAACCCACCAAATCCAATTTGCAAACAAAATTGTGTTTAGTTGGTGGTTAGTATGGGCCTCTGAAGCCAAAGTGAGAATGTGTACAAATGTAATTTAATGATTAAAAGCCAACTTAGTTTCAAAAATCAACATTATTCTCTCTTTTCATATATTTTTTATAAGTAATAATCGTATTTCTAGTAGAAAATTTTATAATCTCATTTACCCTTTCTAGGTCTAATATTCAATATTTTGACCCTTACAAACTCCCATGTTTGATTTTTAACACTTTTTTAGTCTAAATATCCAATTAGAAACTATGATTTCCAATGAAAACATACCAACATGGTTTCATTAATTCATTAGTGGAAATGCAACCTTTTGAATTTCCTAGTTGAGGATCTTGTAAGGAGAAAAATTGACTATTTTCCCCTTCTTTTCTTTGTTTCTATCCCTCTTGTCAGTTAATTTGAGGCTAGTGGAAACTCAAACAATCCTAATCTCATTACATTGTTTGGATTCATCTTATTCATGTCTCCTCTTCACTCCTCAACCCTCCCCCACCCACCCCTGAGAGGGACAGTGAGGAGAGGACTCCTTAGTCATGTATGCATCCATTTTGAAAACACAACTCTTCAAGTGTGTGAAAAGTTTTTTTATTGAAGCTATAGGCTTAGATGCCTCTACATCCTTTCCTTGGAAACTCATATATGGATCTTGCCACTCACTAGGTTTGTTATTTTTCCATATTTTATCTATAGATATATTTTCCTTTGGACATGCTTCCTTTAGATGGTATGTTTCTAGATAGAGTCTACACCTAAATATAGTGTTCATGCAATCCAATTGTTGGGCCCACTTAAAATGTTCACAATCTAACACAATTGTTTCTAGTTGACCTTTACTCAAGAAATGTTCTATGTAGATGGTGGATTTGTCTTTATAAATTTCCCCATGGAATTTTTTATTCCTTGAAGGATTGCATGTTCCTACATGTACAAGAGGATATTTGACAATCTCACCCACATTGTGGTTGAGGAGATCGACATTGAAGAAAGATTGAATTTAGGGAACTGTGATTTGAAGAAGGGGCTAGCTCTAACCCAAAACCATTGTCACTCTATAACTATTCTATCTTGCTGAAATATACATTAAAAAGGCCTTTCAAAAAGTTTGCCATGCATGTTGAAGAAAGAACTCAAGTCTAGAGTCTTCCATCCTAGAGGGGACAAAATTTGTATTGGACTACATCTTTGAAGGAGCAAGGACATGAAACCTAAAGAGAGGATTTTTCCTTGTACAATGTAGTTGACAGAGATGGAGCATGTTTCTAAGAATCATTGATAGTTTTTTCTTGGCCGTTAGACGGCCACCATGGCAAAGAAATAAACATGCAATGCTTGGGAACCACAAAGTATTGGTTTGAAAAGCTTGCACATGGTCTCCATATGGTAATTCAAAGGAAGAGGAAGTCTATAGTTCAAATCTCTATTATGTATGATGTTGTACATGAAAAAAGTTTGTAGAATACATGATGAAAATTTCATAATGGTTGTTGAACACCCCCCACCCATGAAAATGATTCTCACATGTAAGGTTTACAATTGTTTTATTCCGAGAGAGAGAGAGAGAGAGAGAGAGAGAGAGAGAGAGAGGTTGACAATTTGAAATGTGCCAATAGTTTTCCTCCACTCATTCAATCCAAATATATATCACTCATTCACTATGACACATAAGGTTTAAATCCATGTTGTTTTAGGAAAGGGAATATCTATTTTCAAAACCCATTTGTTCACCTTTGGTCACTAACTCAACTTCTTTTGAACATCACCCAAACCTACAAGAAAATATTCCCCTTAATCACATTACTTAATGTTTCTCAATGATTTATGGATCTCCTTTGTAATAAATTCTTAAATACATGGAGTATATATATTAAATTGAAGTATAAAACTCACTTTTTGAAAAAGAAGGTTGAAATATGATTTTCATCCTAAAAGTTGTCATTATTTTTCTATAAAATAGAAAAGGATCTTTAAATAGGCATATAGGGTGGCTAAGCCCTAAGTATTAACACAATTAGTTTAACCATATGTCCAAAGCATGTTGTCGATGGGGAGGTTATATATTACTTGTTCAAATCCAGTCAAGTCCCTTGGGGTTACCAATTGGTAGTTGATTCACCCTCCATCGATTATTCAAGGGAAAAAGGGAATTTCACAA
>ML802988.1:271156-284126 GCA_009831015.1 Picea engelmannii
TGTATATGAATGCAAGCATTGCAAGATCCAAAACTAGAGGTTCTCCCAGATGGAGGGAGAAGACTATGATGATTACTTGTTCCAGTAAACCAGACATACCTCTACATGAGTCATTATATCATCCGCAATATCCATGGGTTGGATTTCTATATCAGATGAATGCAAAGACTGTTCTCTAGAGAAATTGAACAAAGATCATATGAAGAGCAACCTCAAGGCTTTGAGGCATACTAGAAAGAGACCCTTGTATGCAGATGGAAGAAGACAAATTGGTGGGGAACCTCCAATGCACAACAGAAGCATGGTGAAGATTTTCTATAACAAAGATATTGTATCAGAATGATAACTCAGAAGATCGAGATGATGGATTGCCAATCCATGACAAAGATCTCATGATGACGAAAGAAGTACCACATGGATATGTTCCAGTTTGACCCTTGCCACAATGTTGTGAGCTAGCAGGAACCAAAGAGGAATCCAACAATGATATACTTTATTGATCAGAGCTACATGAAGCCTTCAAAGAAAACCAGTGTTCCAGACTGAAGTACATTTGAAATCAAGCATTACATTATCCGTGATGAAATCCAGAAAGGAGAAAGTGGTTCTCCAATACATATCTCCATAGATGAGCAGATAAACAGACATTTTGGTAAAGATTTTGTCCAAGATGAAAGAGTTTGCATACTCAAGCTGGAGCTTGTGGAGACGACTTCCTTATTGAAAAAGGAAGAGATGACTCCCAGGTTGGGAGGGAGCACTAATGTGTTATTGATTCATGGACAATCATTTTTCAGTTCAAAAATGGTCCAGTTCGGAAAGTGGTTTGAGATTTCTGACGGACAGGCATTTTCCAGTTCGAAAAATGGTCTAGATCAAACGGTCATTTTTGTAATGAAAATGGTTCGATGGATTGCTGATGTACCATAGACAATGATTTCCCATTGTGGTTAACATGGGGAATGGTCTAGGGAAATCTCTCTTCTTGAGGGTTACTCAAGAAGACTGGCCCACCTCGCCAGACAACGATTTCCCATTGTGGTTAACATGAGGAATGGTCTGTTTTGGAGGTTGGTGCAGGACATTTATTTCCTTAGGAAATGGTATGGATAGTCATTCCTTAGGGCATATCCATTCTCTCCAGGTTGCACTTTTTTTAGTGTCGGAGAAATGGCCTAGGGTGGGGAATGGTCTAGGTTCAACAATCAGGGACAAAAATTCCTTAGGGAAGACTCATTCTCTCCAGGTTACACCTTGTCTAGTGTCGGAGGAATGGCCCAGGGTGGGGAATGGTCCAAGCTCATAAATCAGGACAATTATTCT
Organism: Picea engelmannii; assembly: GCA_009831015.1. NCBI lineage: Eukaryota > Viridiplantae > Streptophyta > Pinopsida > Pinales > Pinaceae > Picea > Picea engelmannii. The sequence goes on from ML802988.1 coordinate 272,480, forward strand.
TCCTTGCTTGAGAAGAATAGTCCAAATAGCTCATCATTGATGTTTGACCTTCTGAGGGCAGTTGCTCCTCCAAGATCTCACAGATGTGAGTGGAAGAATGGCCCAGATGATTCAGTTTATATCATAACATTGTTTATATGCAGGTTGATATCAGATGATTGTTATGAAGACTGTATGTCTCTAGACATTAGATGTATACTACTTTGGTGGATGTGTTCCATTGTTTGTGACTATACATCACTGATCAAGTACCTGTGTGCTACTTGGTGTGGTAGTGTACCATTGGATTCTAGTTATGTACTACTATGGATAGACACAGTTGTGTTCTATTGAATGATATTATTCCAATTTCCTTGGAGACTATCAACAATGTTGGATATTGTTATCAGCTAGATGCATGATCAATGGAAAAACATTTCCCAGATGGAAAATGGTCCAGGACATTTATTCTTCTAGGACATATGTCCGGATTAGAAGAATGGTTCTTGTGTCACTCTATGGAGTGAGTGACTTATCCAGAATCATGTATGATTACTCAGATGGAGTATGGTTTCGAGAGATGATGTAGTTGATGACATTGATAGTCTATACGACTATGTTGATGTTACCGGGTAAATGGTATGTTTGTGCTCAAGACCATTACCTTCAATACCTCCCTAGCTAGGAGGGAGTGTTGATATTATGGTAGCCGCGGGAGGTATTTACCTCCACGTGTAAACCTAACATGAATAGAATATTCCGGGAAGCAAGAAGAAACCCTAATGAGTTGACTAATAACCCTAGAAGACAAGTCGGCTCAAGAAGATAATTTGTATTAGGTTATTAGCCTCCAAGAGAAGAAGTCAGCCAGAAGAAATAATATATAATGAGTAAATAGATATCCAGAATGAGAAGTCGGCCCAGGCAGTTAGCCAGAATTAGTATAAATATAGGAGGCCAGTCTTCATTTTGGTATGCATTCTCAAAATTGCAGAGCAACACTTGTGCGCACTACAATTGCCTAGTTTATGCACAAGTTTGGAGGAGAGTTGTTGTTGCAGCTGCTGCAGCTAGCAGATTTCAGTTTTGGCTTGGATTGTCTCTTGGTTATGGTTTGGACTATATGATCAGCTCTTGTTTGGTGCACTATCCTTGGGGAAAGGTGTGCTACCCTTTGTTTGGCTATCTAGCCTAGGGTTTTCTTTCGGAGTGATTCTCTGTCAAGGTTAAGGTGCTCGGAGGGTGGCTTCGTACTATGGTTGGGTGACAATAGTGATATTGTCAATGGTAAAATGAACACATCCATTATATTCTAACATAGCCGAGGGCTACACAGAGGATAAAAAAAAGGAAGAGATCCAGATGACCCAGGAATGGGAAGCTAGATGCAAGCAGGAAGAAACTCTTTGGCGAGAAAAGTCCTGAATCAGATGGCTAAGGGAAGGTGAGTGGAACACCAAGTTTTTTCATAGAGCAACCATTTCCAGAAGAACCCACAATAAAATCCTAAAAATTAAGGATCAGGATGGGATCGAGAGAGAATCCCATAAGGAGATTGAAAATACTTTAGTAAATCACTTCCATGGGATAGCCCAGGAACCCAAAAAAGACAGAATGGAGGCCATCCAAAGGATAACTCAGCATATCCCCCGTCTAGTCACCGAGGAAAAAAATAACAACTTAAAAAAACCCATTGCTACAGAGGAAATTGACCAAGTGATTCAGGAGATGCCCAACGGGAAATCCCTAGGCTCAGATGGTTTCACAGTGGATTTTTTCAAAGCCTGTTGGGAAGTGGTCAAACATGACATTTATAGGGTAGTTGAGGACTCTAGATGGACAACCTCCATTCTCAAAGCGCTAAATGCTACAATGATTACTCTAATCCCCAAAGAAAATGAAGCCAGGACCCTTGACCAATACAAACCCATAGCTCTATGCAATGTGGTTTACAAGATAATATCCAAAGTCATAGCCAATAGATTGAAACCCCTCCTACCCACACTAATTTCACAAGAACAGACAAGTTTCGTGGAAGGAAGACAAATCATGGACAACATCATCCATGCCCACGAACTAATCTAGACCCTGAAAATTCAGAGGAGAGGGGGAATGATAATACAATTGGACCTAGCAAAATCTTATGAAAAAATTAGCTGGCACTACATGGTCAAGACTTTGGAAGCCTTTGGTTTCACCCAGCACTGGATCAGCTGGATTGTTAGCCTAGTGTCCACGACAAGTTACTCGTTCCTAATAAATGGAGCCCTAGCTAAACCTTTCTGGCATACGAGAGGCATCCGACAAGGAGAACCTCTTTCCCCCTTCCTTTTCATTTTGATGATGGAAGGTCTCAGTCGAAGCATAAAAAGAGCAACAGCAGCAGAAGAAATAACAGACATCAAACCCTTCAAAAACTACCCTACTTCCACACACCAACAGTTTGTGGACGACACCTTACTCCATGGCACACCCACAGTCAAGGAAGCAAAAGCCTATAAAAGAATCTTAGAATATTTTGGGGAAGCCTCAAGGGTCGAGATCAACCACTCCAAATCTATGATCTACTTCTTCAACACCAAGCCAACAATCCAAAGAAACATGGCCAATATTTTGGGTTTTGAATGAAAAACACTCCCAACCAAGTACTTGGGCATTCCCATGATAGGCAAAGCATACAAAATGTCAACATGGAAGGGAGTGATCAACAAGTTACAGGAGAGGGTGAAAAACTGGACGTACAGATCCCTCAATCTAGCGGGGAGACTCATATTGACCAAGTCAGTTTTGCAAACAATTCCAACCTATATGATGTCCATATTTCCATCCCCCAAAGGAATACTACTAAAAATAAGAACCATCCAAAGGGACTTCATATGGCGCGGAGCGGAAACAAAGAAAAAATGGCCCTGGTGGCCTGGGAGAAGGTCTGCAAACCAAAAAGCAAAGGTGGCCTGGGGCTACAAGAACCACAAGTAACCAACGACACATACAGGGCAAAAATCTGGTGGCGATGGGTCAAAGAAACTTCTACACCGTGGGTAAACCTCTGGAAGGCCAAGTATGCCCCGGACATAAACGACCAGGATCGAATCCACTTTAGGGGCACCAGGGAGGGATCAAACATCTAGAATCTATCTTGGTGCAACAAAACCTAGATCCAGACACACATCTTTTGGGAAGTGAGGAATGGCAAAACAACCAGATTCTGGGAGGATGCTCGACAAAAGGAACCCATAATGGAAAATTTGGATAGGGAGGAACTCCAACAGGACATGACCGCACAAGGAAAAACCAGAGTCTACCATTACTGGAAACATGAAACAAATCACAACAGATGGAGAATTTGGGACAATCTCAGTTTGCAAAATAGAGAACGGATCGCAAAAAGCGTGAAAGAGGTGGAGGAGGAACTAGGGAAAAGGAAAATTGCAGTCTCGGAAGAAGAGGACCAACTGAGATGGGGACAAAAATATGGCGGGGAATTCAACTTGAAAGAAGTTCGACATTACATCGCGGACCAGGACCAAGAAGATCCATCACAACAATGGGATAAGCTTTGGAATAGCCCCCAATGACCAAAAATTAAAATTTTCAAATGGTTAGTACTTCACAACCGAATCCTAACTTGGGAAAACCTAAGGAAAAGGGGATTTATTGTCCCATCACGATGCCACCTTTGTCAAGCTAAGGAAGAAACAACGAATCATCTCCTCCATGAATGCAACTACACAACAGAGATCTGGGATTGGGCGACATGTATCTTTCGACAATCCAATAGAATCTGAGGTAACATCTGCACAACCATCAATAACTAGAATGAGAATTACAGTGAAAATGAAGAGGTGAACCTCTTTTGGAATCTCATTCCAGGGATGATCATATGGGAAATATGGAAAGAAAGGAACCATCGCATCTTCAGGAACGAAAGCTGGCCGAAAGGGAAGCTCAAGGAAACAATAATCTCCCTGATAAGAGAAATGGTGCAGAGCCGCAACTTCCAGATCGGAAGAGCGCAACTCGTAGGACAGGACTCCCGAATCCTATGTGTTTTTCACCTGAAAGACAGGCACAACCAAACTCAAGTAAGGCGGCCACCGCAACTCCAAATAAGTGAGCGCAACTGAAATCCCTCTCCAGCAAGGTCCCTCAAGTTGAATTTCGACGGGGCGTCAAAAGGAAACCCAGGAATGACAGGAATGGGAGGAGTAATAAGGGATAGTGACAGAAACACAATCCGGCTGTACACTGGGATTATGGGAAACTCAACCAACAACGTTGCGGAATTCGGAGCTCCGGAGACCGGTCTCGAGATCGTAAGCCGTGAAAGGATGACAAACACCATTCCATTGTGCTGGGTATGCAGGTTAGCAAATGGACTAGCGGATAGAATCGCTAATGAGGGGGTTAGCAAGGAAGGACCAAAACTAGACACTACTTGGAGTAACATCCCGAATAGTCAGTTCGGAACTGACTGCATCCAAATTGCGACAAAATACCGTGAAGATGGCCTAAGTACGGACGACCACACTGAGGAAGGAGATGCAAGGCTAACTGGCGGGCATGAAGGATCTAAGCAAAATCTGATTTCCCATCACTCGATCACAAGTTACAATGCAAAATCAGACCACACAACAGATGGGGGTATGACACCAAGGTCTTGTCAATATGAGGAAGTACATGGGTAGTTCGTGGGAAGGTAGAGAAGGTAATCAGCAGGTTGCCAATGACGAAGGGGAAAAGGTGTTACCATGGACAAGTATGGATACACCTCACCCAAGTACAGGTACAGGGAGTAGCACAACTGTTTGTACAACGTGCAGGGGCAAGGAATGATGCAGGGGTTACGGTTGGGTCATCATGAGCACACATACCGAGACAGAGAATAAGGACTATAAGGTACACTGCTATGGGAAGATCATGATTGCTAGGACGAGCCCGCAGCTGGGGAAACCCCATAAGAGAAGAAACACCAGGAAAAGAGAAACTCCGGGAACTACCACATAAACTAGGGATGTGTATATAGGAACAAGAGGAGACTCCAAGGAAAAAACTACCACAAACCAACAGAGATGGTTCGTATGAAGAAAACTCACAGTAAGAGAAGCCCCCAGGGGAAAGAACCTCCAACAAGCCCCTGGAGGATTAAAATGATGGAACAACCGGCCAGAGAATCCAAGGGCACCTTTCATATGCTAGTCGAACCAAAGGGAAAAGTGATCATCACCAGGTGAGAGAAAGAAATCAACACTAAACGCAAGGGTAAATCTTGGAAGGAACTGATTCAAGAAGCAGACTGGATAAGGGACCCAGGAGCCACACAAACCGGAGTAATCCTCTACCACAAAACGGTGGAGGAGGCATGGCGAACAAAGATGTTAATAGGAAAGATGAGCTCTGAAAGGACAAATGCCAGCCAGAAGGATAACAAGGACCACAAAAAACTGCTTATAGAGATCCTGAGTCGCATCAACAACCTGGAGGCTAGTACAAAATGGTTAGCTGAGGAACAGAGGGACCAGAAGGAGAAGATGGAGCGAATGGTAGTCCAATTCCACCTATACTTGCACTACGTCCATCACATGGACATCACGCCAGCGGACCGAAATGGAGCCTCAACCTGTATCAGAAAGACTTGCACGATGAACCAGTCTTTGATACCGAGCTTGGTGCGTAAGGTATGGAAGGTTTTTTTGAACTCCAGAACTTCTTATCCCCTCTCTTGTCGCAGTGTGGTCCATCTCATGTATTGGTCCTCATAGTTTCCAATAGAGTAATATTGTTCCTTTACCGCATCCACAAAAAAATCCCAAGTGGGATTGACCCCATATATTCCAGACTCATCTGTGGAAATTTGCTCCCAGTAAGTTTCCCACCAATGTTTGACATGGGGGAGATATTTAAGGAGTGTGAAGGTGATATTTTCCCTGTCAGAAAAATTATGAACAGAGAAATAACCTTCTAACAGATTCAACCATTTGTCTAGGGCATCTGCATCCATCTGACCTTCAAATATGGGAATATAAAAATTAACCTATACCTTGAAAGGATAGGTGCTTCCAAAGTGGTTGTTTGATGAATATGCACCCGTTCCTATCGGCAGGCATTGAAGGATGTGGGAATAATTCTCCATCATTTCGTCCCTCTATCGCATGAGATCTTGCTCAAACAATAGATTGATAGAATCATCTGCTCCGTCATTTTTATTTCCTTTTGCCATGGAAGTTTTCTTGGGTGTGTGAGAGAGATTGTCTTCAAGAGAGACAAGCTCGAGACCCAACTTGCTATACTCAAACCTCATCGAGGACATGCACCGAAAAAAACAATTAAGAGCAGGCGGCTCTGATACCACTGATCTGGATTTTATGACTAGAACGAAATGAATACAAATTATTAAAAGATGCTTAACACAGAATAACAGAGATACAATAAAATTGGTTTTCTATTCAATAAGGAAATAAGTTGAAACTGTAAAATGCAGCGGAAAACAAGCTTGCTGGAATGGTGGCGGCTTATCTTTGAGAATAGATGTGACGGATGCACTCATTCACAAGCAGATGATTACAATGAGGCTCTGAAGGCCTTTTTACAATAAACAGGAATGTCAAAAATCCTAGACATCCAAAAACCTTACCCTAGGAGCTCAAGCACCAAAAGTCATGTGAGCCCCCTTTGGGTAAGTTAGTACATCAACTTCTTAGGGTCGTAACTTTTGCATACGATCTTCATTTTAGGTGCACGATGGCCCATTGGAAAGGTATCATCGAGGAGATTCATTTTGGGGGCTCAATTAGAGCCTTTAGCTATCATTGAGAAGCTCGATCCCGAAAAACCTTCATTTAGGCCCTCAAAATGGCCCTGGAAGTTAAAAACTGCTAAAAATAGTAAATTGTTTTGAGCGAGTTGGAAAAGGTGGGTGGCCACCAATATCCACCTGGATCATGATATCATTCACTTAATGCGCACATCCATCTCTTCTTTCATCTTTCATAGTCTAACTGTTTTGTGAAGTGGAATTTCTCTCATATTATTTAATTAAATCTTTCTCGTGTCTTTGGTTGCTTGCATGAATATCAAGGACAACTACTTCATGTGCTAATCACTCATGTTAACCATGCAAAAAAATTAGTGCATGATCACTAGGGGCACCCACTGTGACTGGAAAAGCTCTAGTCTGAATAAAGGAGTAATGAGCAGTGACTATAGGCTAATTACTCACAATTGTTTACTAGGCTTTGCCAGAGTGGGTCTAAGATATAACATGGCTCAACTTTACATCTCCAGAAAAAGAACAAAATTAGACTGATTGAAAAAATTGAATTTGTCCATTATCCATTTATTGACTCACTTTTTAAAAAATCACTCAACCCACTAACATAAAGCATCCACTATCAAAATTTTAAACATGAATCATTATGGTAAAGAAACATTCTAACTTCCCAAAACAAATTGCAACAACTAATCCATAAAAAAATTAGCACAATGATCATCTCCACCCTCATCTCTGCTTTGTATAAATGAAATCTAGAACAACATTACAGTTCTTGAAGAAAGTTAAATAGAAACAATAGGCATTTGTTTTTTTGGAAAATCTTTATTTTTTTATACTCCTAAACCATAGTTAATAGCTTAAAAAAAACAAAAAACGTTTAGCCAACTTACAGATAAAATTGATAAAAAGGAATTTTTTTATAATTCAAATTAAATTTGATAAAAAGATAAAGTTTTTATAAGCCTAGTTAATCATTATCTTTCTAATTCAAATGGTGCAATCGCCAATGTTTAATTTGGTAGATACACATTTCATTTAATCTATTGTTGTTGGTTGTGTGATTGCCACCCTTCCCTTGTATGGGATTGAAGAATTGACTATTAAGTTCGTTTTTTTAGATATAGAAAGGAGGAACTCAATTAATTCCCTAGGAAAATCCTACGAGAAAAATGAAAGGATACCATTTTGTAGTTTAATATGGAAAATGTGCTAATCAACTTATTGCAAAAATTCCACTGTAAACATTCTAACTTCCCACGAGAGAGATTAAAACTTCCTAGAAGTTAATAAACTATATTGAAACTAGTAATTTACTAAATTCAATACAATGATTATTGATTAACATGATCTTCAAATATTGTTGAGCCATCCTTATAACATGCATATATAAAGAGCAATATTAAAAATTATAAATTGTAGAACATACATGAAAGTGATGTACAAACTCATAAAAGGATATAAAAAAATCATCATATGAAAAAAATAAAGGAGTGATGTACAAAGAAATAAAGGAGTGATGTACAAGCCCCATAAAAAAACATAAAAAAAATAAATACTTGAAAAAAAAATACTAAGTGATGTACAAATAAGTGATGTACAAATATATGAAAGACATCAAAATGTTATAAAGGGAGAAATAATATATTATTTTTCTTTGTCTAGTACATAAAGTTTATAGTTTTTCCAAAATTATTAAAAAACATTTATCAAACTATTAAATATCTTTTTAATTTAAATAAAAGAAAAGAAAAAAAGTATTCTAAATAGTATTTTTTATAGGCTTCGTCAACCTTTATATATTTTCAATAATTTTTTTTTTTTGGTAATTTACATTTCATGTTGTGGGTTTGCTTGCTTATATTTCTTTTGGAAATATTTACTAAATTCTAATTTTTTTATTAATGGTATTGTTGTTTTTAATGTAAAAATGGATCCAACACCCTTGAATACCCATATTTCAACCATATTATGCAATTATATTCAAAATTTTGAGTGGCAAAGATAGAGTCATTTCATGTATTTAAAGTGATACATTCTTGTAAACTCATATTTAACTTGCAAACAAGTAATTCATCAATATTCAGCTCAATAATCTTGGAGGATTATGTAAGTAAGATTGGCAACTTGTTCACATGATTCAAGGTTTGTGTAATCAAGATTTGTAACTTATTCAACAAGACATATAACTTAATAAATTTAGGAACAATGATAAAATTCTTGAATTATAAAACATAGATAAAAATGATTTACAAATGTAATTTACATAGACTTAGGAACAACAATAAAATTCTTGATTTACAAACCTAGTTAAAAATGATCATCTTGAATCCCTAAAACAATTAGATGGGACAAAAAGAAGGGTTATCGTTGACTTTGGTACTACACCTATCCAAAAACACAATCTATTTAAATTTGTCAATAATAAAAGATATAAATGTCATAACAATAATAATAAAAAAAATTTATTTACAACCTTAATAAAAGATTTAAATAAATTTTATTTTAAAAACATAAATTTCATAACAAATAAAAAACATTTGTCAAAAATTAAATAACTCTTAAAAAAACATTTTTTATACTAAAAAATACAATTTTTATAACAACCAAATACAAATTAAATTTTTACTAAAAAAAAATATAATTTTTATAACAATCAAATACAAATTAATTTACAAATTAATAATTTAATGAAACAAAACCAAAAATAAATTAAAATGATTTACAAATCTATAAAATAATTATTAAATCAAAACATTTTTTATATTAATGATTTACAAATCTATTAAATAATTATTAAATCAAAACATTTTTATATTTAAATATAGGAAATAATTAACATTTACCCAATTATTAATACAAATAGAAAATTTTGAAAAAATAAAAACTCCATTTTATAGATAATACAAATAATAAAATTGATAACCTCAATTAATACAAATAATAAAATTGATAAACTAAATTAATACATTTCATTTAAATGTAATTTGTCATTAGTTGTTTGTTTGCTTAACTGCCACCTTACAATTAAAAATTATGTATGTAACAGTTAAAAATAAAGTAACCTCCGAGTACTCCGTTCCTCCGAAGTAAACTCAAAGTACTCATTTTAATTGTGAAAGGACAACAAGTTGAAATTATGAAAAAATAAATAAATTTGTCATCGTTGTTTGCTTGCATGCCACCCGATGCATGAAAAATAGAAACTTCTCAATTTTAACCCAACGTAATCCTTCTAAATTTGGCAGATGCTTATAAATCCTATAGATACACATTTCATCTGAATTTAATTTGTCGTGGTTGCTTGCGTACCTGCCACCCTTCAGTTGTTGTCTCAGATTGAGATCATTTTTTCCGATGGAGAGGAATAATTCAGTGACTCGCTCCTTGCAAAAATCCCACCTGAAAAATGAAAGGAAATGAAAGGAGTTATGTAGCTCCATAACAGGTAAAAGGAAACAAAAGGAGTTATGTAGCTCTGTGATAGATGAAAAGAGACAAAAGGAGTTTTGTACAGGTGAAAGGAAACAAAATGAGTTATGTAGATCTGTAATAGGTGAAAGGAGACGAAAGGAGTTCTGTATAGGTGAAATGAGACGAAAGGAGTTCTGTAGCTCTGTAACAGGTGAAAGGAGACGAAAGGAATTATGTACAGGTGAAAGGAAACAAATGGAGTTCTATAGCTCTGTAACAGGTGAAAGGAGATGAAAGGAGTTATGTACAGGTGAAAGGAAATGAAAGGAGTGATGTAGCTCTGTAACAAGTAAAGAAAAAGGTACTCAACAATGTAGCTGGTGGGTGTCGACAATGGAGGAGAAGCAACAAGACGAGGATGGAATGGATGTCATTATAAGTGCCCACCATCTCCTTTCTAATTACTTGTTTCCATTTAATGGAATGAAAGATTAATGTGTTTGCTGGGCATCCCCTCTCTCCTACTATGTAAGATGTGTTGTGTGGATGTCATGATGGTAGATGGAATAGTTTATAGGATATTAAATATCCTCTTTATTATCCAAATCTCTGGGGTTTGTTGTTGCTTAGTCTGAAAGTAGGATTCTCTTCTTGCAAGATTTTGAGAGATTTTATTTTTGGGTTTATGAAGGATATCAAAATACAACGTCTTCTGGGTCACTTTCAAAAGGAATTTGAGGGAGAACTCTCCGCTGAGAAGTTGGGTGAGTATAAGGATATGGGAACCAATTTCTCTTTGCTTTTTGTCCTCCGTGTTGGCAACTTTGTAGAGTTCATGCAGAAACATAGACACAGAAAGGATAACAAATTTATACTCCATTTTGAAAAAGAGATTGTGGCTTTGTGTTTACGTAGTTCTTTCTGGCCTTTTTAGACTCTCTTTCTGTATTCTATCATAGTTCTCTGTCCTACAAACTACACTACCAAATTTTCCTTAAGCTAATGCATTTTCTTCCCAAAAAAATGGTTTTTATCTGAAGAGAATTTTAAATTCATCCTCTGGATTAACAATTTACTTGCTATATCCTTGTAGCTCAGGAGTTTTGTTCAGTGAATGAAATCATTGTTAGTCATGTAATCCTAGTTCTTGTTCCAAGTGATAAGAGGTTTATGCTTTTCCATGGAAAACCATTCGCAGAAGAAAACATGATTCATGCCTCAAGAAAATATGTTTCTTGAAACAGAGGTTTTTGTATGCACTTATGTACTTGCTAATTTGATAATTCTAATGAAGTTAGAACAAATAATCATATCGTACTTGTTGGGCCTCATAAATGTCACTTTTATATCCTCTTTTTCCTTCACTATTCCTTACATTTCATCATCCCATTAACCTTCCATCATACCATTTCCATAATGATACTTGGGTTTCTCCTTATTATTTTCCATTGTATTCATTTCAGTATTATAAGTGAATTTGTGATT
>ML802989.1:19276-50656 GCA_009831015.1 Picea engelmannii
TTATCACAAGTATAATTTAGACCTAGACTTTATTTTCCTAGGCTAGGCGGAATTTTATTAGGGGAAAAATTTTAAATTTTCCTTAACACATTATTCATCCTAAGGTCATCTAGGTTTATCCATTTATTAAATAACAACGTGATGTGCCCTTCGGGATGCACTAGGTGCTCCAAGGTGGCACTCACCTCTTTCTGTTTCTCTTGCGTGACGTGCCCTTCAGCGTGCACTACGTGCTCCAAGGGTGCCACTCACCTCTTTCCATTTTTCTTTCACGACATGCCCTTCAGGATGCACTACGTACTCCAAGGGTGCCACTCACCTCTTGAATGACTTGGTAGACATTTAAAACACCTGGAGTCAATACTCCGCTAGGTGATCTCATGGGAGACTAAGGGCCTCTAAGGAATAAGGCCCCTGCTTTATTGCTTGCCCCTTAGAATCATTGTGAGCGACTGTCACAGTCTACTCTCATGACATTGTGGGTCCTCTCGAACTAGGTAATCGTTAACCTACAATTTGAGTGCTAGTAGCCTGTGCCAGGGCTGTTGTCCACACCTGTCCCTCAACATCTCTAGTAGTTGTGCATGACCCCTCTACTCCACATGTGAGTCTGGTTAGCAAGCTATCACCAGCGTGCATCATCAACGAATCATGTCAGAAATGTATCCATAATCATATCATCTAATCAGATGCACTAATATCACATATAAAACAATCAAACCCCAATAGTTCACTCCCCGACTCGATCCAGAGTCCAAGGGGTTCCATCGATGCCTCTGCATCCTTGAGGTCCAAAATCCTGCACACTTAGTAAAACCGAGTCAATAACACATGTCTATGTCAATGCAACAAAACAACATGTCATCAACCCATAACGCCTCATAATCAAAATCAAATGCTTAATAGTATAATAATCTGGGTCACTTGGGAGCAAGTGTCCTCAAAAAATAAGTTCGCTCAGTGTCCGCAAGAGCGGGATGTTACAATAATCATCATCAATAGGAAAAATACACATCTAATCAACATTGTTATAACATACACAACTATCAAACACATTTAATAAACATATATAACATGACCTAACAATATACACATCAACATCAACATATAAATTAAGTACATCAACATGAACATGAAAAATGCATCATCTCCTCATCTCCATATGATGATGAGAGAGGAGGCACATCCCCATAAAAATGCCAATGAAATTGTCAATATAATTTAATTTTTATATTCTCAAATTTTCAACTTTTCACACCAAAATTCATTTATATTACAAATGATTTAATAAATTAATTTATACTTAATATTAAAAAAAAGTGTGCTAGATAAAGAAACTTATAAAAACATGTATAAAATCAATGAATATAAAATTAAGCATCCATAAATCTTAAATACTTAATTTATTAAAAATATTTTTTTAAACGTCATTATACAGAATTCTACTCACTTACGACTTTTCACACTAGAGTTCATTTATATTACAAACTAACTTAATTATATTAACAGTTTAGAATTCTACTAACTTACGACTTTTCACACTTAGTTTATTTATGTTACAAATTAACTTAATTTTATTAATTATATTAAAAATTCAGAATTCTACTGATGACTTTTCACTAAAGTTTATTTATATTACAAATTAATTTAATTATATTAAAAAATTTAAATAATTAATTTTATTAAAATTGTTTTTTTAACGACCTACAATATGGATGAATTCTACATAAAACGAAATGAAATGATGACAAATCTTGAGTTGAAGCCTCTATGAAATGAAATATGGATGAAGCCTCCATTAAATGAATTGAAAAGAAAACGTGCCATGAAATGAAAAGAAAACGTGGCTTGAAACGTGCATAAAATGAAATTGTCATAAATAATTCTACGAACTTTCAACTTTTCACACCTATTACAAATAACTTAATAAATTAATTTGATCGTTATATTCTACGAACGGGATTCATTTATATTACAAAGTAATTTAATAAATTAAACATCTATGAATCTAAAATTAAAAATCCATATCTATGTTAAACTTAACCTAGTAATACAAAGCAATGCAAACAAACATTCAATTCAACTTATTCTTCGATACAATGCATTGCATGCACGTGTATTCAATTCAACCTCATATTAAATGTAATATGAGGTTGACGAAAAATTCCAAGAGAGATTACGAAAATATTATCTACATTAAATGTTAGCCCTATTTTATTAAACATATATTTTTTCATTTAGCTCACAACAAACACATTCATTCATGTGACAAAGATGATGAATAAAAACAAACCTAACCAGTAGAACTTTGTGACTTTTCCCGACAATTATCACGAGAATCCTAAATAAAAACTAAGACTAAAAATATGCTTCACGTGGCAAGTTAAACCAAGTTGAGGTGCCTTACTCATTTCGTAGCGGGCCTAGCGGCCAAAGATACACGAGAATTCTGTAGATCGACACATATTGTAACGACACTTATTCTAATTACCAAAGTACCCACCAAAATAAAATGATACAATGCATTCATTTCATTTTTATCTTTTATTATTTATACTAATTTCCTCACCTAATTAAAAAATCTTCATTTTTTTTTTTCAACTACTTTTATTACTTTTTCAATATCTTCTTCTCAACAGCTAATTCCATATTCTATTCATTTTTATTCTTTTTCTTTTTCTTCTTTTTTAACTCAGTACCTTCTCTTTTTTTTCATGGTTTCTTATTTTCTTTTACTTCTCTTATTCTATAAATACGAACTTTAGGACTCTTCAATATACTATCTTTTTATATAATCCTTTTATATTGATAAGTTTAAAGAAATTATTCTTTTTATATGAAAATGAAAAAAAATTAAAATTTCTCCCATAAAATAATTATTTTATAACTCATTCATTATAAACTTCTTTATAGGTAGAATATGCAAATCTGATATTAAGATCTTTATTATAAACCCCTTCAAATATTTAGATCTTTATTATAAACTCTTTTATCATTTGTTTAGGAGATTCCAAATATTCATGACTTCATTATTTAATTTGAAATGTTGATGATTTAAAGGATATTGAAATTCAAAAAAAAAATTTGAGATCAAATATATATATACCAATAATACACAAAATTGAAAACTAGTTTTTTTAAACAAAATCATCGTACCAATAATTAAAATGTACCTGTTACAAATGTTAGAAATAAATTAAATTAATAATACATTCACTGTACAAGAAAAAACCATAGCCGATATGGTTCAGAAACTCATGACTTTTATTGTACAAAAATCATAATATGAGTTTCATAGAAAATACATGAATGCATAAGCTCCATAAAAATAAGATTATGTTATATAAAAATCATAACAATTCTTTCTTTAAATTGATTTTGATCTCTAGAATTATATTATATAAAAATCATAACCATTCTTTCTTAAATTGATTTTGATCTCTAATAATATTACTAGCACGCACTGAAACAATAAAGCAAGTAAACTTTTGACTAAACACATGAATGATCAATAATAATATTTTCCATAAAAAAAAATTGACATTCTCTTTACGCAAGAAACGCTACTACCAAGCAACTTGAATGCGCAGAATTAACATGGTTATAAATATTATCTTACGGACATGTTTTTACAGCTTATTGGGTCTAACCTGTGAAAACAAGCTGTAAAAACATGTCCATACGATAATATTTATAAAAGCCACAACACGATTGGTTCTAACCTGTAAAAACATGTCCATACGATAATATTTATAAAACCACATTTGAAGCTACATAATGATATATAAGTTTTATCAAATTCATTGTTCATTGAAATAAAACTAGCAAATCTTTACACAAACCATCATTCATACTATTTGGTGGATAAAAATAAAGTAATTTCAAACCATATTATAAAGAAACCAAATATAAGCAGTACACGGTCATTTGGAGAAAATGACTTTCCCATAAAATTGAAAACTATTTTTTAATAACTTCTATTTTTTGCAATTTCAACTATAGTTTTTAATTGGTAAATTGAAAATTTAATGTTTTTAACTCTCAATAAGTTCAATTTCATTAGTGAAAAGTTAGATATTTTTTATTTTATACATTAATTTGATGTTTAGTTAGAACAAGATATTAAAATTATATTATTATTATTATTATATTGTATATTTAAGAGATATTTATTGAAAAACTTTCTTTTAAATACCATGTCATCAAATATTCAACCAAAGTTTTTTCCCAAACACTTCAAATCCTAATAAAATAATATAATAAACATTATCCTCATTTTAATTTTCTCAATTTTTAACTTCCCTCTAAACATACATGAATTGTTTCTTAACCTATGCAACCATGTCACAATATATCAATGCCCCTCCCCCCTTTTTTTTCCACAAAAGGATTAATGGAAATGCTATGAAGTTTCTTAAGAAGAAGATGTAATATAAGGAAGAATTAGAACACAAAAGGGAACTTAACCTACATTAATAAGTGCATTTCCTTGTTTTTACATTTATTCGTGACCCTACCAGTTGCAATCCATTAAAAGTAAATTGCATTAAGTCTTCTTGAGATAGAAGCATTAGTTCACTATAGAGACATCTATATCACATGCATTATACATGATCGAAATTGACACGAGAAATATTTTCCCAAATACTTAGTCCATGTGATTTAGAATACTTCATAATAAGAATTCATTAGTCCATGTGATTTAGAATACTTCATAATAAGAATTCATGTGTGCATACCTTATCCACCAACCTTCTTAGGGTGAATGTGCATGTTAGAATCTATTCACTCTGGGAAATAAAAATGAGGGTAAATAGGTATTTTAAACATTTTTTTCATTTCAAACAATTGGTCTTTAACTACAATGTGTTTGATTCAAGGCATTGGTAATTTCTTTCAAACATATGTATAATAATTTTTTTTTATTATATTTTTCACAAGCATATTAAACCAATTAAGTTTTTTTTTTATTATATTTTTCACAAGCATACTAAACCAATTAAGTGAAGTATTATAGATCATAAAATAGTAAATAACATATACAATGGTGGGATCCTCCTTAGGGATGTAATAGGGGCCTATATGCCCATTAAAGTTAAGAACATGACAAGTATGGTAGTTATTTGATGTACTATGGAGTATGTTCACATTGTTAGTTATTATTAAATAAGGCACATTTAAAGGTAGTTAGTATTCAATAAGTGTAATGTGGTTTCATTAAACAAGGCCCACTAGGTAGTTAACATTTGGTTATGGTTAGGGCTTGCTAGTTAGCTATGATGATCTGGATTATTTTGGGAACGAAATGAAGGCAGAGATATAACAACGAAATACACACAAAAAATTGCAAGAAACACAGAGATACAATAATACACAATTTCTATTAAGGAGAGAAATATATAGAAACTGTAAAAATACAGAGTGAATGAACTCGATAGAATGGTGGAAACTTATCTATGAGAAGATATTGATGGCTACACTCATTCAAAAGAAGATGATATTTACAATGAGGCTCCAAAGGAATTTTTAACATAAAGGAAATCCAAAATTCTAACCCCGGAAGATGAAATGACAAAAGGTTTGTGGGCCCCGATGGGGGTAGTTGATGCATCAACTTCCCGAGGGCGTAACTTTTACATATGATATTTGTTTGGGGTGCACGATAGCTCGTTGGAAAGGTCTATCTGAGGAAAACACATTTTTTCAACCTAGCATCTGCCTTTTCCTACATTCTATGTGCTTTCGACACAAAATAACATCGTTTGAGGCCTCAAAACGGCCCCAAAATTTTAGGACCCGACAAACTGTAGAAAAACTACCAAGGTGGAAACCCATGTTTTGAGCCAGTGGAATAGGTGGGTGGCCACCGATATCCGTCTAGATCATTCCTTCCACCTTAGGAAGAAATGGTCCCCATTACGTCAAGTTCCTGTGGGATATGGGGAAGATTTTGTTGAATCTGAACCTTGGTGAGTTGCTTGCCTTGCTGCAGAAGTTGTCTTGCTTAGATTGTTTAAGGTTGTTATGAACATGTTGCTGGAGGGGTTGGATCCATTCAATTGATCTAGCTGCATGATATGCCTGAGTGTGGAAGGAATTTGTTGATTAATATGCAACATGAGGAGTATAAAGGGCTCTGTTATAACTTTGTTTTATTAGGTAGCGTGAAGGAACCCCCATAGGTGAAGCAACAATATTTCTGTGCCATTCTAAAATATGCTTCTACTAGATAGAAAGATCTTGGGCCAAGGCTGCAGTGGTTGCAATGTCCTTCTATTCACCTTCTGACCATATTATGAAGAGGCTAAACTTTGCGGTATGAGAGATTACTTTGTGGCACTTTTTGTCGTGAAAGTAGTCGGAACTACCTCTGGTATCTGGTAGAGCTGACCCCCCAGAGTAACAATGACACTACGAGGATGAGACACATAAACAACATGATGCTTCCACATATATGGTTGGCCTAACAGAACATCACAGACTTCCAGTGGGGAAACATCACACAGTACCTTATCCTTGAAGGGCTTGATGTCGTAGGATAGGTGACACTACTGGCTAAAATTAAGATGTTGACCCAGATGAAGCCACCCGATATTGTATGGTTGCGGGTGTGGTGTTGTCGACAAATCTAATTGTTTGAAGACCTTTGTTTAGATTAGGTTCTTATGGATTCCACTATCAAGAATAAAATGCAGTGGGGTCCCCTTCACCCACATCTGTGAATGGAAGAGGCACTCCCCCTCCTCAAGATCCTCTGGTTCTTCCAGTTGGATTGTTGTAGTCATGAAAATAGCAGTGGGTTTTGCATCAATGATTTTTTTCCTTTTATTATTTTCTAAATCTGATTCCAAGTCGAGGCTCAGCTCGACCACCAATGACTGTTTTCAATGACATTCATCGGTGTTGTGCCAAGGGATTTGTGGAAGTCGCATCACTTCCCAGTGTCCTTCTCCATCTTGTTGTTGCTCTTCTTTTCTTGTGGCTTGAATTGGTTTTCTTGAGGTTGACTATTTTGGGAGTTAGGGTTGCCTTTACCATACATTGGTTATTACGGATTTGCAAACCCATATTCTCTCTTGTTCTGCTGCTTAAATTTATGCTCGATTTTGACAGCATATCGATAAGTGACTCCCATTGATGAGATGTCTAGAAACTCCATTTTGGTTTGGATTTACCTGTGTAGAGCCCTGTGGTATTTTAGAACTAGATGTCGATTAGAGTCTTTGATACCCAACTTGGTACGCAAGGTATGCAAGGTATTTGTGAACTCTGGAACTGTTTGTTCCCTCTCTTGATGCAACATGGTCCATCTCATGTATTGGTCATCATAGTTTAGAACATGGTAATATTTCTCCTTGACCGCATCCATAAAAAAAATCCCAAGTGGGTTCGGCCCCAAATATTTTAGACTCCTCTATGGAATTTTTCTCCTAGTAAGTTTTCCACCAATGTTTGACATGTGTTAGAGCCTTAAGGAGCACAAATGTGATCTTTTCTCCATTGAAAATTTGTGGATAGAGAAATAAACTTCTAGCATATTTAACCACTTTTCCAAAGAATCTACATTGATTTGAGCTTCAAATACGAGAATATCAAAATTAACTTGTAACTTGAATGGGAAGCATCTCCAAAGCAACTGCTTGATCAAGATGCACATGCGATTGTCATTAACTATTGAAGGATTTGGGGAAAATTCTCCAACATCTCGTTCCTCTGTTGCACAAGGGCTTCCACGAGAAACAACTTGGTAGGATATTCTACTCCCTTGTCTCTCTTTTCTTTCACCATGGGATGCCACTCAGGCTGGTAAGAGTGGTTGTCCTCAAGAGAAACTAACTCGAGACCCAACTCTTTATACCCTAACCTCGTCGGGGACATGCACTAAGAAACGACAAGGAGAAACCTTCTCTGATACCACTGATCTAGATTATTTTGGGAACGAAATGAAGCAGAAGATATAACAATGAAATACATAGAAATATTGCAATACACACATAGATACAGTATTACACAATTTCTATTAATGAGAGAAATGTACAAAAACTGTAAAAATATAGAGTGAATGAACTCGATAGAATGGTGGCATCTTATCTCTGAGAATAGATTTGATGGATATGCTCATTTGCAAGAATACAATGTTTAAAATGAGGCTCCAAAGGCATTTTTGACACAAAGAAAATCCAAAAACCTAACCTCGGATGATGAAATGCCAAAAGGTTTGTGTTCCCCGATGGGGGTAGTTGATGTGTCAACTTCCCGAGGACGTAATTTTTGCATACGATCTTCTTTTAGGGTGAACGATAGCTCGTTGGAAAGGTCTAGTTGAGGAAAACACATTTTGTTCATCCTAGCATCTTCCTTCCACTACATGTTAGGTGTTTTCGAGCCAAAAAATATCATTTAGGGCCTCTAAAGTTCGAGACCCAAAAAATTGTAGAGAATTTGTCAAGGTGGAAACCCATGTCTTGAGCATGTGGAACAGGTGGGTGGCCATTGATATCCATCTGAATCATATGAATAAGGATGGAGTCCTCCTTATGAATCATGTATTAGAATATTCATTGTAGTGAAGCCTATCTCATTGGGAGGTTGCAACCTTTGAAAAGGAAAATGAACAGGAGATGATCCTTCCATAAAATGATTATTGTATGGTGTTATCCTACTTTAATGGTTTTGATATTTAGGAAAGTAATGATCATTTTTGATATATTTTTTTGACGGGGAGAAATAAACGCAATGATTGGGGATATTATAATAGCATATAAACAACAGGGAACCAAATGTGCAACCATAGTCAATATCAATGTGACAAAGAAGAAGCTAGAACCCATCTTTGAATATCACTAGGATGGATGGATGCTCATGCTTGGTACCATTTGACTACATTTCTTAACAAATCCTATTATATGGCTTGCATTCATGTTATGAGGATGAAACATATGAAGGGGGATGGAATGTAATGTACCTAGGGAGGACCATTAATGTAATGTTAGGTACCTAGGGATGATCCCACTAGAGAGATGTAAGGAAATAAGGATTGACATGAACAAAGGGATGGAAAAGCTCCAAGATATGGAATCGTGGAGAAAAAAGGTGGAGGAATGGGCCCATTTTTTCATAAAAAAGGACAATAACAAAAAAACTATGTGCATGGGATGCTATAGAGGAGGATTGTGAAGGATGCACGTGGGGATTTGTCAGTTATGTGAATAAATTTATTTCCATATTCTCTTTGATGCACATACTCCCTCATATGGAGAGAACATCATTGAGGGAATACATACACAAGTGGTGCCTACCAATTTCCATTATGATTTTTATACAATGATAGTGTGCCTTCTAGAGACATCCTTTTATGACTATAGAAAGGATATTTTTTCTATCAAGGGTCATATATATTTGAATCCACATGATCATGGTGAAAATTTTGAGCATTGCACTCAGTCATTCATGTGTCTTCAATATGGAGTAAACATGATCACTTGTACATGGGAACCTAGATTATAGAGGATCTTCTTGGACTACTTCAACGTTGATACTACACGTTTACATAGGATCCTAGCTTATGGAAAAGATTATGGTACTAATTTAGGAATGATGCCAACACTTGTACATGGGACCTTGGTCTCTTAGATTACTTCAATGTTGCAATCACCACCTGTACATAGGACTCTAGTTTATGCTTATACATCATCACTATGCATTTAGGACAATGCTTCTTGAAGGGGACTGGAATGGTGGGATCCTCTATAAGGGTGTAATAGGTACCTATGGGCCTATAAGAGTATGTATGGTGGACAATTAATGTAATGTGGACTCTAAGTTCCACTATTAAATAAGGTGGACACTAAATAGCTAGCATTGAATAAATGTAATTTGGCCTCATTAAATAAGTCCCAATATATGGTTATCATTTGGTTACGGTTATGGTTAAGTTTTTCTAGGTAGATACAAATAAGGATGAAGTCCTCCTTATGTAGCTGCAAGTAAGGAGAATGCTTCTCAAATGGGGACGTAATGGTGGGATCATCCCTAAGGGGGTAATAAGGTCATATAGGTGCATTAGTTTTAGAATAGGATAAGTATGGTGGCATTTGATGTAATATGGCTTAGGTTGACAATAATGGTTATTATTAAATAAGACCCATTAGTTAGTTAGCATTGAATAAATATAATGTGGTCTCATTAAAGAAGGTCCACTAGGTAGTTAGCATTTGATTATGATTAGTGTTTTCTAACTAGTTATAAATAAGTATGGAATCCCCCTTATGAATCAGTATTGGATTCTAGTTCATTGGGAGGTTTCCCCCTTGAACAAGCAAGTGTACAAGAGTTGATACTCTCATAAAAGGATCATTGCATGGTGTTTCCCTAACTTAAGGGTTTTTATTAATGAAGTATAAGGGTTTTTGTAATACCCATGTTTCCCCCGGTTTGTAAATATAAATATAACTGGCCAAGAGACTATGGTAGACTAGATATGTGTGAATGTTGGATTTGATGAACCTTTTTGTTATAAAAGGTCAATGTATGTATTTTCTGTTATTAATAGAAAATGGATAGTGTTTCACAACTACTGAAAGGGGGGTTTTCCAAGATAGACCATGGTGCTATGAGAGACATGGTGAGGGGAACTAGAAATGGTTGAGATGACCCCCCACCAAACTAATAACTTACTGGATTTAATGGCTCAGACCCAAAACAGTCCGCTGACCCATAAATGAATTTCCAGTCAGATTGGTAGATGGAAGAGTCCTCCTCAAGAGTTAATGAGGAGATGGGGCAGAGTGCCCATCTACAAGAATTCAAGACCTAACCATGATCAAGGGATTTAGACCCACACAAACTTGTTGAGGAAGGCAAGAAAAGAGGTAATCCGTGGGTAGAGGCAGATCTACGAGAGAGCAGAGTCGAAAGACCAATATCGAGAAGAGAAAAGAGCGCTTGCAACTCTCTGGTTTGAAGAAGAACTGGTAAATAAGCTCGTTCCGGGCATAAGAATTTGTTGGTAGGGTTTTTAGTCCAATATGATAAATAGGGTTGGTGAGTGACTGTAGAAGTACTCATTGCAAACCTCCTTTTTTGGTATAGAGAAAATTGGTTTCTAGGATCCCGTGGGAGGAGGAAAGTAACCTTTGTCCCTGACTGTCGTTGAGAAAGAAGAAATAGTCTCTCTTAGAGAATCATAGTCTAGCTCGAGGGTAGTCAGTGATAAATCCATTCAGGAGTGATTGTGACTATAGTTGGGTGGAAACAAAAACCCCTTTCAGTAGTTGCTTCACGATTTATGGTTTTTGATAAGTATTTTCATACTCTGTGTACTGAAATGGAAATGGTGATTGAATATATACATATGTTTATGATTAATATCTGTATTGAATGATTAAGGTAGAAATGAATATTTTTTTCTGTGAACCCATGCTTTGAACGATCTTATGTTTACCTCATATTAGCATCTAGAGAGTTTGGGATGTGAGTCTGCACGAGAGTCAGGGTGTGATTAACTGGAATTCCTAAGTCATGTTGACCTCTTGAATCTACCTTCATGGGACTACCAAGTTCAAACTCGGTGGAAGGAGGGATCCTCCTTCAGACCTTTCACCCATGTGACCAAGGGCTCATGCCTGTGTCCTTAACCAATTCATGGCTAAGATATTAGTGTGTAGCCCATGAGATTTTTCAGAGGACCCATAAGAACAAGGTCTGGGAACCCTGTGCTAGGCCTGAAAGGAGATAAGCCTTTCTGGATTTGGAACTCTAGGAGTCCGAAGCTCCAGAATGTTATGACCTTACCATTTGTAAACCAGCTGAAGGAAACTAGTCGTTACCATTACCCACGAGGTTGATCGATGCCTGGTGATTTCCCTAACCATGGAAGATAGGCATGTCCCACCTTTAAACCCTGATCCATGTAACCATCATGAAGTAACGCGAGTCATAGATCTGAGGGTATTTGATAGTCCCCTTGGCCACTGGATCTAGGCCGAGGTAAGTTCGGTGAAGTAGTAATTCGGGAGAACAGAGATGTTATAGCACCAAAATCCATGAACAATGAAGTTATAAAGTGATGAGAGCCATGGATCTAGGGAGTTCATTGAGAACCCCTCTTACCCATCCGATCAACCAATGGAGGGGCCATAATGTACAGTAATTTGGCGAAGTCCTACTTCGGGAGAGCGGAGCGACCATAATGTCAAAACCCTCGAAGGTCGGAGTTGTGAAGTGATGAGGAATGTAGATCTAGGGACCCTTATGGATCTCCCCTGACCATTAGATCTATACCATGGTCATCCCGACGCTAACCACTCCGGGAGTAAGGAGGATGTCACACCACGGATCCCCCGAATGTCGAAGTTACGTAATGGAGGTTGTAGATCCAGGGGTTACATGGACACATCTTGATCGTGAGATTAAAGGGCTTGGAAGGCTATCAATCTGAGGTGACATGGCACACTGACATCACCTAGGGTGATGTGGACCCACATTTGACGTGCCAGGTGTCACCTAGATTCGTATGTTTCACAAACCCTATGTGCCCATTAAAATGTGACATGTGTCACCCATTATAAGGGCCACATGTCATCTCTGCCTTGATGTGTGTCACCCTTGGCACTTGCTTACTTGGTGCATTTGGTGGGTGGAGTACGTGAGACCCACATGTCCTTACCTCCGTGTCTATTACGTCACCATGTGTGAGGGTGGACCCTTCGAGAGTCCCGGACTTCGGGACTCGGGAGGTTTGGGGTGCAGTATCGAGGATAAGCTGAAAGGCCCGAAGGCTAGAGCCACGTGGTGATATTTCGAGCTCCTTAAAGAGTTCAGGAATTTGGGACTCTGAAAGACAAGTGTGCAAAAAGGATAAGTGAAGTTCAGTGCTGAAGCATCAAACGCCGAACTTCCCTATAGCTCATGTGTTAAATGAAGACCATGTCTCGTCGTTGGATTGGATAGTGGATGAATCTCACCCGTTTATGTAGGAAATTGGGGACAATATGAAAGAGGTGGAGCCACATGGGCGCCATGTGAACCATTTCTGATAATTCCTGAAGAACTTTGGGAGGCCATAACATGCAATCTAGAGATCGGTTTTTGATTTTGGTAGTAGTCATTAGAGAGATACGGTTGAGTAGAAGAGAATGGATATCTTGGAGAGATGATTTGAGACGACTAAAGTAAG
This sequence comes from Picea engelmannii, assembly GCA_009831015.1. Lineage (NCBI taxonomy): Eukaryota > Viridiplantae > Streptophyta > Pinopsida > Pinales > Pinaceae > Picea > Picea engelmannii. The sequence continues at coordinate 32,454 of ML802989.1, forward strand.
CTAAATTTTGATGCCCCATCCCTAGAAAGGGTACTTAGGGGTCAGGTGTGTTACAAATTGGTATCAGAGCATGGTTACAACACTTGGCCTTCTTGGGCTCATGAACAGGTCGCTTAAAAAAAAATATTATTAGAGAACTTTTAAGGGTAACACCCTATATTACCCCACTCCTAAGAGGCTTAGTCAAACCTCTACTAAAGAGAGGAATGAAACATTTTGTTGTTGTATGTGTTAAAAAATATGAATTGTGTGTTGTTCATAAACTAGTAGATCATTAACTAGCAATTTTTTTTTATCAACACTCAAGCAGTTAGTGGACCATAAGAAAACTACAACATAAAGGATGGTGATACAACATGAATTGGGGGAAATCTCCCACAATATAGAGGAATAATCTTATGAAAGGAGGGTGGTGGAAACCCCTCTAGATTTGGATGAAACTGTAAGAAGCCTCGTGGCAGAATTACAGAGTTGTAAGGATGACAACGAAAGGATGATAAAGGAGCAAGAAAAGAAAACTGAAATTAACGCAGTCCCACTAAATTTTTTATCAGATATACAAAGGCAGTTGCAACATGGACCAATATCCAGTCATGTGGACATACATCATACTAAGAAAACCTAGAGTCCACCTAAGATAGGAAAGAATGGCCCTAAAAGTGGCCACACAAGGAGGAGCACCTCAAATAAGGCCCAAACTGGAGCCAAGATACACTCATGAGAAGAATCATCAGGTGATGAAACTAATAACTGTAAGGAATCTTCTAGTAGAAAAACTAGTTCAAATTCCCAAAGGAAAAGAAAGAAGAGGAAACATTCCAAGAGTCATGACCCTGAAGAGTTCAAGAAGTTCAAACCACCCACTTTCAATGGAAAATTAAGAAGGGGGAAGAAGTATAAGTTTGGTTTCTTGGCTTGAATAAGTACTTCAGATTCCTTGACTATAAAAATTTAAAGGTTTGAATAGCCATTTTTAACTTGAATGGAAAGGACTCTATTTGGTGGGAGGACCTTAGGATTGTGAAAGGAATACATGAGAAGGACTTGTCATAGAAACAATTTGAGAAATACTTCAAGAAGAAGTACCTATCAGATAAATACTTTGATTGGAAGACCAAGGAGTTCTATGAACTCAAGTTGGGACAACTCACAATAGATGAATATATCAATACATTTCTTGATTTGATAAGATATGTGCCCTACATAAAGGGTGAAAAGGTAAAGATGAAACGATTTATTAGTGGACTACATCAATCCTTCCGAGACAGAATTGAATTTGATGAGCCAAAGACCTTAGAAGACACTATCCGGAAGGCAAGGTTCAGGATTCAAGAAGAAGAAAAGTGGTTCGGGATTCAAGAAGAAGGGGTTCAAACCCTCAATATTTAAGAACCATGGAAAAGGTTCTAAGATTATCCTTCCTACTAAAATTGTATATCAAAAAAATTTCGCCTCTCATAGTGGAAATAAACCCTTTTTAGCAGCCTCAGGTAAGAGTGATAAGACAATGAGAGAACCCTTGAAATGCTGGGGTTGTGGAGAAGAACATTTGTTGAGGGACTGCCCATATAGGAAAAAGAACAATAGGAGGGTCTACAACATCCAAGAGGCTATCATAGTCAATGATGTGGCTAGGAGCATGCTACATATTTATGTAGCCTTGGATAATAGACAAGATGACCGCCAAGCTTTAGTGGTGGAGATGGAAGGTATGATTGCCAACCATCTAGTTTCCATTTTAATTGACCCCGGTTCTAATTTGAGTTATGTTTCCCCTCAAATTGTTCAGAAATGTAAATTGCAACAAGTTAAACTTGTTAAATCATGGATGGTACAACTAGCCACTAGAACCAAAGAAAATTAATAGAGGTCATACCAGCATGCCAATTCATTATGAGTGGATTACCCACCCAAGCAACCTTAAACATACTCCCTTTAGGATATTATGATCTATTTATTGGCATGGACTGGTTGGATGCCCATAAAACCAAGTTGGATTGTTACAATAAAACTTTGGAGTGTGAAAATGAAGAAGGGAAAAAGGTAACCCTACAAGGGATTCAAAAGCTTGTCTCAGTGAGACAAATTTCATCCCTTCAAGTGAAGAAGTATTGCAGAAAAGGATGCTCTTTATATGAAATACAAGTGTTGGACTCTATTGATAACAACAAAACAAGACTAGAAGACCATCCCATATTAAGAGAGTATAAATATTTGTTCCCATAAGAGGTACCAGGTCTACCTCTAAGAAGAGATATTGACTTTTCAATAGAACTTGCACCAGGAGAGGTGCTAGTGTCTAGAACACCCTATAGAATTAGTACACCATAGTTGGTTGAGCTCAAGCTACAACTAAAGGAAATGATGGACAAAGGCTACATTCGTCCTAGTGTGTCTGTATGGGGAGCACCAGCCTTGTTTTTGAAAAAGAATGATGGCACACTTAGGTTTTGCCTAGACTATAGGCAACTCAATAAGATGACCATAAAGAATAAGTATCCCTTTCTGAGGATTGATGACTTTTTTGACCAATTAATGGGTGCTACAGTTTTCTCCAAGATTGACTTGAGGTATGGATACCATCGGGTCCGAATTAAGGATGAAGACATCCACAAAACAACCTTTAGGACAAGATATGGTCACTATGAATTTGTGGTGGTGTCATTTGGGCTAACCAATGCACCAACCACTTTTATGTGCTTAATGAGTAATGTACTTAGTAAGTTCTTAGACAAACTTGTATTGTTTTTCATTGATGATATCCTAATCTATTCCAAGAATAGGGAAGAGCATGAAGAATATCTTAAGCTAGTACTTCAAGTAATAAGATAACATCAACTCTATGTTAAGTTTAGTAAGTGTGACGTTTTCCAGAAACAAGTCCATTACTTAGGCCATGCTATTTCTAAATAAGGCGTGGTAGTTGATCCTGAAAAGATCAAAGCCATTATGGATTGTCCTACCCCAAAGGATGTATCTGATATCAGATCCTTTATGGGCCTAGTAGGATACTATAGGAGGTTCATAAGAGGATTTTCCAAGATTAGTTTCCCAATCACTTCCCTTCAGAAAAAGGGAGTTAAATTCCTTTGGACATCAGAATGTGAAGAGAGATTCCAAGATATGAGATGACTTATAACATATGCACGTGTGCTGAAGATTGAAGATCCAAACAAGGAATTCCTTGTGTGTATAGATTCCTGCAAGGAAGCACTCAGAGGAGTCCTTATGCAAGAAGAACATGTAATTTTCTACGAATCCAGAAAATTGAATGAGCATGAAGTCAGTTATGTGACCCATGATCTAGAATTGGCTGGCATAGTGCATGCTTTAAAAATGTGGAGGCATTACCTCCTGGGTAGAATATTTGTGCTTATGACAAACCATTGTGGGTTGAGGTACCTGTTTGATCAACCAAAACTTAATGCTAGACAAGCTAGATGGATGGATCTCCTTAGTGAGTTTGATTTTGAAATCAAACATATCAAAGGAAAAGAAAATAGGGTGGTTGATTCCCTTAGGAAAAGTGTAAAAGTGATTCACCTGGAAGCTGTAAGAACATGTGAAACATATGTCATGGAGAGAGTCAAAAGTGCACAAGAAACAAATGCATTTTTCAAGACTGTAAAATAGAACTTAGAGCAAGAGCATATAGGGATGAAGTATGAGGGTTATCAATTGTTGAATGATGGCATGCTAACTTACAAAGGTAGGTTGTATATACCAAATTATGATGACTTGAAGAGTTTCATGATGGATGAACTACACAAAATACCATATATTGGTCATCCTGGTTATCAAAATATGATCACAACCACTAGGAAACTATTTTATTGGCTCGGAATGAAGAATGACATAGCTGATTACTTGGATAAATGTCTAAAATGTCAGTAGGTTAAGGCAGAACACTAGCATCCATTAGGGCTGTTGCAGCCTCCACCAATCCCAGAATGGAAATGGAAAACCATCTCCATTGATTTCATCACAGGATTACCAAAATCGACCAAACTGAATGACACCATCATGGTAGTGGTGGAAAAATTGAGCAAGGTTTCTCACTTCATTCCCATCAAGTCAAATTGCAAGGAAGTAGATATTTCCAGTATTTTCATGAAATAAATATTTAGACTGCATAGCATGCCTAAGGAAATCATTTATGAAAGAGATACATAATTTACTTCAAGCTTCTTGAGATCTCTATTTGCTAGTTTTGAATCTAAATTTCTATTTAGTACAACCTATCACCCTCAAACTGATGGATAGACAAAGAGGGTAAAACAAGTGTTAAAGGGCATGTTAAGGATGCATGTAATGCATCATCCTAAGAAGTGGGAAGACTACCGACCACTGGTATAGTTTTCCTACAACAATGGTTATCAAGAGTCATTGAAGATGAGCCCTTTTGAGGCCCTCTATGGTAGATAGTGCAAGATTCCAATAAGACGGGATAACCCAGTAGACAGAATTACAATTGGGCCAGATATGCTAAAGGAAATGGAACAAAAAGTAATTCAAATAAAATAGAATCTGAAAGTGGCTCAGTATAGATAGAAAATATATGTAGACAAAAAAAGTACTCCTAGAGAATTCAAAATAGGGGATCATGTGTATCTTAGAGTTAGACCCAGGAAAAGCTCCTTGAGAATGGGAGCTTGTGACAAGATGGCACCTCAGTATTTTGGACCCTTTGAAATCTTGGATAGAGTAGGGTCTATAGCATATAGGCTAACACTTCCTCCCACAATGAAGGCACATAATGTTTTCCATGTTTTGTTATTGAAGAAATATGTACATGATTCTAATCATATAATTGATTGGTCTGTGATTCAGGTGGAACCAAAGGGAGAATTACTGCCAGAACCACAATGCATAATAGATAAGAAGGAAACCCCACTCAGGAACATAACCATTGCACAGGTCAAGGTGCAGTGGAAAAACTTTTGTCTAGATGAATCTACATGGGAAATGGAGGATTCCATGAAACATGCATACCCATTTTTGTTTACTTATGTACATACAAAGCACATCGACTGATAGAACATCGAGGACAATGTTTCTTTAAGGGGGAGGGGATTCTGATATCCCTGATTCCCCCAATTTGTAATATAACAATAAATGGCCAAGAGACTATGGCAGACTAGATATGTGTGAATGTTGGATTTGATGAACCTTTTTGTTATAAAAGGTCAATGTATGCATTTTATGTTATTAATAGAAAATGGACAGTGTTGCATAATTTATGAAAGGGAGGTTTGCCAAGATAGACCATGGTGCTATAAGAGAGATGGTGAGGGGAACCATAAATGGTTGAGATGACCTTCCCCAAACCAATTTCTTACTGGATTTAATGGTTCAGAAATAGAATAGTCCTATGACCCAGAAATGAATTACCAGTCAGAATGGTAGCTGGAAGATTTATTTTCAAGAGTTAATGAGGAGATGGGGTAGAGTACCCATCTACAAGACTTCCATACATGACCACGAGCTGCATATTTGGACCCACGCAACCATGTTGAGGAAGGAAAGAAAATAGGTAATTTGTGGGCAAAGGCAGATCTATGAGAGAGAAGATTCGAAAGACCAACATCGAGAAGAGAAAATAGCACTTGCATCTCTCTCGTTTGAAGAAGAAGTGGGAAATAATCCCATCTAGGCATAAGAATATGTTATAAGGGTTTTCAGTCCAAGATGATAAATGGGGCTGGAAAGTGACTGTAGAAGTACTCGTTGCAGACCTACTTGCTTGGTACAAAGAAAACCGTTTGCCAGGATCCCATGGGAGGAGGAGAGTAACCTTCATCCCTGGCTATTGATGAGCAAGAAGAAAGAGTATCTCTCAAAGCATCATGGTATAACTCAGGGGTGGCCAATGGTAAACCCATTCAGGAGTGGATGTGCCTATGGTTGGGTGGAAACAAATACCCCTTTCAACAGTCGCTTCAATATTTCTGGTTTCTGATAAGTATTTTCATACTCTGTGTACTGAAACAAAAATGGTGATTGAATATATACATATGTTTATGACTAAGATCTGTATTGAATGATTATGGTAGAAATGTGTATTGATTTTCTGTGAACCAATGCTTTGAATGGTCTTCTGTTTACCTCATCCTAACAACTCATCTTAATAGCTAGAGATTTTGGAACGTGATCCCACAAGAGAGTTGGGGTGGGATTAACTGGAATTCCTAAGTCTTGTCGACCTCTCGAATCTACCTTCGCAATACAACCAAGTTCAAACTCGATGGAAGGAGGGTGCCTCCTTTAGACCTTTCACCTGTCTGACCAAGGGCTCATGCCCGTGTCCTTAACCAATTCATGGCTAAGAGATTAGTGCATAGCCCACGAGATTTTTCGGAGGACCCATATGACCAAGTTCTGGGAACCCTGCTCTAGAGACAAAAGGAGCTAAGCTTTTCTGGCTTCAGAACTTTGGGAGTCTGGAGCTTCGAAATGTTACAATCTTACCATTTATAAACTGGTCGAAGGAAACTGGTGGTTACGGTTACCCACGAGTTTGATTGGCGCCTAGTGGTTTCTCTAATCATGGCAAATAGACATGTCCCACCGTTAAATACTAATCCATGTACCAATCGTGAAGTAACGTGAACCGCATATCCGAGGGTATTGAGGAGTCCCCTTAGCCATTGGATCTATGTCGAGTTAAGTCTGACGAAGTCCTACTTCGAGAGAACAAAGATGTTATAGTACCAAACTCCCCAAATGTCGAAGTTATGAAGTGATGAGAACCGTGGATCTAAAGATTTTGTTGAGAACCCCTCTTACACTTCTGATCAACCAACAGAGGGGACGACTTATGGTACTTCGGAAAATTCCTCCTTCAGGAGAGTGGAGCGGCCATAATGTCGAAATTCGCAAAGTTCAAAGCTGTGAAGTGACAAGGACTGTAGATCTGGGGACCCTTCAAGATCTCCCCTGACCGTTAGATCTAGACCATGGTCATGTTGGTGCTAACCAATCCAGGAGAAAGGATTTAGTCACACCATGGATCACCCAAATGTCGAAGTTATGAAGTAACGGAGGTCGTAGATCCAGGGGTTACGTGGAAACACCTTGACCATGATATCAAAGGGTTTGGAAGACTATTAGTCTGGGGTGATGTGGCACGTTGACGTCACCTAGGGTGATGTGGAACCACATTTGGCGTACCACATGTCACCTAGATTCGTACGTTTCACAGACCCTATGTGCCCATTAAAATGTGACACGTGTCACCCACTGTAAGGGCCACGTGACATATATGCCTTTCTGCATGTCACCCTTGGCACCTACTTACTTGGTCCATTTAGTGGGTGGAGTGCTCAGGACCCACCTGTCCTTACCTCCATGTCTAGTACGTCACCATGTGTGAGGTTCGACCCTTCAAGAGCTCGGTACTTTGGGACTCCGGAGGTTTGGGGTGTAGTATCAAGGATAAGCTGAAAGGCCCAAAGGTCAGGGACACACGGTGAGATTTTGGGCTCCTTCAGGAGTTTGAGAATTCGGGACTCTGAAAGATAGGCATGCAGAAAGGAGAAGGGATGTTTAGTGCCAAAGCACCAAACATCGAACTTCCCTCTAGCTCATGTGTTAAATGAAGACCATGTCCCGCCATTGGATTGGACAGTCGATGGACCTCTCCCGTGGATGTAGGAACTTGGGGACGTTACCAATGAGGTGGATCCATGTGGTCCATGTCTGATAATGCCTGAAGAACTTTGGGAGGCCATAACTTGCAATCCATAGCTCGGTTTTGAGTCTAGTAGTAGTCGTTAGAAAGCTACGGTTGAGTAGAAGAGAATGGAGATCTCAAAGAGATGATTTGAGACGACTAAAGTAATCGAAATTTTGATTCCCCATCCCTAGAAAGGGTACTTAGGGGTCGGGTGTGTTACAATTTTCTTGAATATATGGTTTTTGATCATTTTATGTGCTTAATATCTTAGGATGCAACACCTAGAAAAATCTCAACACAAGCCTATAGACAAATGTCAATTCTAACTAACACAAAGAGGGCCTAATATGGAGGTGTAATATTGGTGAAGATAATTAGTATTTTGCAACAAATCAAGACTACACAAGATATAAGATATAGATACACCAATAAAAAAAAATAAACACATCATGTAGCCTCATACAAATAATATCCATCAATAACATATCTCTTGTTAATTTAAAAATAACATCGTATCCCAATACTATTATTTTTTTAATCCCACAACCATGATTAAGCAATGAATATGTTCCCTAATCCCATGTATTTGAGGATGAGAACTAAATAGCCACATTATAGGTATAACACTCTCAAGATCACTTCACGAAAATAAAAATAAAATCATTTCTTGTTATTGGAACTAAAAATGAGTATGTTCTATAAACATGGATAAATATTTCACAAGGATCACCTTTTACCAAAGTTTTAGATCGACACTTATTGTAATTACGAGAGTACCCACCAAACTACATACATATTTAAATCTAATAATGAAAAATACTACGACATGATTGATTCATTTATTTCTTATTCCATTAATTGTCATGCCAATATGAGAAAATTGGTTTAATTCGCAAATTCTCCAAATAATTTTTAGAAACAACCCAAACCAAAATCACCGCGAGTCCAATAATTCAACACCATTAAAATATTAATATAATTAGTATTGAACTATCTATGATATTTTGGTCTACTTGACCATGATTGATCATATTAGACTATGGTTTTTCATGGTTGACTATGGTTGACAATGTTTGACCATGTTTGGTTATGTTTGACCATAGTTGTCTTTTGTTAGCTATGGTTGATTATGTGTGACTATGTTTGACTTCAGTAAACCATGGTCTGCTATGCTTGAATTTGGTTGACCATTGTTTACTATGGTTGACTATGTTAAACTATTATTGACCATAGTTGAATTTAGTTTTCTATGTTTTACTATGGTTGACCATGTTAACTATGGATAACCATGTTGAGCATGGTTAACTATGGATGACATGGTTGTCCATGCTTTACTATGGTTATCTTTGGTTGGCTATGGTTGAACATGGTGGGACAAAATTGACCATGGTTAACTTTGGTTCACCTTAGTTAACTTTGGTTTACTATGGTTGACCTTGGTTGACTTTGGTTTACTATGGGTTCATTTTGGTTAAATTTCATTTACTATGGCTGACCATGTTCAACCAGGTTTGAGCATGGTTAAACATGGTTGACGTAGGTTGACTATGATTCACTTTGGTTGATCATGGCTACATATGGATAGCCATGGTTGACTAGGGTTGACCATGTTCATTATGTTTAACCATAGTTTACTATGGTAAGTTTCCATTGCCATGTTCATCATGGTTGACATATGTCGAATTTCTATGTTTCGCAATGATTGTGTCAAAATGTGACATCCATCAAGGGTTATGTCACATTGCAACATTCCTCTAGGGTTATGTAGGACTTTGAAATTACCCAATGATTATGTTGCATTGTGATGTTCATATTCATTGTGTTATGTTGAATTTCTTCATTCCTCAATGATTACGTCACATCTCAACATTCATTTAAGGTTATGTCACCTTGAGACATTCCTTAAGGGTTATGTTTCAATGCAATGTTCATGAATGGTGCTGATGCATCATGATATTCATCTTGGTTGGATTATATGGAATTGTTGTGTTCCTCAAAATTTATATCACATTATGATATTCATCAAGGGTTATGAAACATTTGTGATGTTCCTTAATGGTTACATCAGATTGTGGCATTCATCTTAGTGGACTTATGTTGAATTGCAATGTTTTTTAATGGTTTTGTTGCATTATGACGTTCATGTTCAAGATATGTGGTATTGAGATATTACTCAATGTATATGTAGCATTCAACATTTATCTTGGTCAATATTTATGCTCAATTGTTGTGTTCCTCAATGGTTATGTCGCAATGTGATGTTCCTCAAGGGTTAGGTTAGGTTGTGATGTTCCTCAATGGTTATTTCATATAGTGATGTTTATCATGGTTGACTTATGTGAACCATAGTTGTATTTAGTTGGTTATGGTTCACTATGGAGATGGTTGACTATGGTTTTATGGTTGAATTTTTCCACAACAGAACATTAGTCACGGGTTATGTTGGATTGCAACGTTGTGTTATGTTCATCACATTACAACGTTAGGTTAATTTTGTCACATTGTGACGTTGGATTATGTTTTTCACATTGTGACAATGGTTTATGTTTGTCACAACATGACATTCGCGAACGGTTATGTTGGATTTCATCACATCGTGACGTTCTTGGCGATTATGTTGGATTGGGACATCAAGGGTTAAGGTAGAATGTGATGCTCATCAAGGGTTATGCTGGATTGCAATGTTCATCAAGGGGTATGTTGGATTGTGATGTTTTTCAAGGGATTATGGATGACTTTCATCACATTGCAACATTTTTCAAGGGTTATGTCACATAACAATGCTCATTTTGGGTTATGATGGATTGTGATGTTTGACAATGATTATGTAGCATTGCAATGTTCATCTTCATTGTGTTACATCAATTGATACATTAATATATGGTTATGTCACCTTCTGACATTTCTTCAATCACATGGTGTGTAGCCAATTCACCTTTAGTCACATGGTGTGTAGCCATTACTCTTTTGTAGCCATTTCTCTTTTGTATCCATTTATCTTGTGTAGTCATGTCACATTCAGTCACATGGTGTGTATCCATTTCTCTTTTGCTTCATGTTCCACTCAATTTTCTCCTAGTGGTGTATCTCAATACATGGGGTTCCCATAGATTTTTCTAGCTCTAGTGTGGTCAAATTTTAATATAGTATTGTAATGATACCTCTATCATATTTATATTATCTATGGTCATAATTGAATAGACAAATTTTGAAGCTAAGCTACAATATGTAGCTATTGCAATCATGATCCAAACACTTATTCAAAAGCACATGTTGTTTCAATATGTCATCATCATTCAATGCCTCGATGAAAATTCAAGTACTTCTTCAAAACTGATGTTAGTAAGAGTTAGCAGAGTTAGTGAAAGAAACCTATTAAGCATGTATAAAATCAACACATGTAAAATTAAGCATCCAAAAGTTTTACGTGTTTCAATTATCAAATATTTTTTAAAACATCTTACAATATGGATAACATATTGTTTTATAGTTAACCATAAATTGTTTATCTTTACAGTATGGATGACATATTTTATATTTCATAATAAATCATTTATGTTTAGTATGTTTTTTTATTTCACCTTATTCCTAATTCCATGTAGTTTTTTTTTAATAAAATGAGAGACTGGTATTTCTATTCAGAATATACAAAATTTACAGTCTGAGACCTCGGGAGGATGCCACAAAATTGGAAACCAGACCTCCCACCCCTGAACTTCTCAAAAATCATTCTAGAAAGGATTATAAAGATGTCACAGTTTCAGATCCTGGGGGTTGCCACTTAGTGGAAACAAGTCCAAAAAATACTAAGAACTATGACGGCCAAAACAAAATGGACAGTAAACTGAGTGTTTCATAAGGAGACACGGAAAAAAAGGGAAACTTGGACCCCTACAAATCAGACTAAATTTCTAACTCTGAAGCTAACCATGGCCAAGAAGCCTACCTAGGGTCGTCATTGATGCTTGAGTGGACGGGGCTTCACACTCACTTTCCAGTCGATGCCTTGCACTTCTGCTAGATTCCAACCTCTCTTCATCCTCGTCCACCGCAATCGGGTTTGTTATATTGCTCGTTGTCTTCTTTCTTTCTTTGACTTCCTCCCTTTGTAATTATGTGGTGGCTTTTTTTCTTTCCTAGAACCTAATGCCAAATTATTCTTTGCAGAAGAGTTCAAATTTGGCCTCTAGTACCCAAATTGTTGGGTGGGTGGCTCGTATCTCCACTTGTTGATGGACCAAGGCTTGGGCCACCATAGCTTTCATCATCTACTATACCTACGCCAGTCATAAGAACTTAATGTCCCTGGTGTAGGATTTCCCTGGGTCGGGGACCCATTCCTTTGTTGACTCTAGAATATCTTCAATCCTTGTACTCTTCCTTTTATTCTAGACTTTATCCTATACTTTACCCACTAATACTTTCTCCTCTGCTAAGCAGAGGTTTTGATATCTTTCCTTGGGCCCTCTAGCTACCCTAGCCACTCGAAAATTGATCAAAGGAGGGGTTCTTTCCAGGAGACTCCCTCCTCCTTTCCTCAGTTGCAATGGTATGGACCCCAGAGGAATCAACTTTTCTCCAGCCATGGCTGTACGACGCCCAACTTCCATATTTCCAGACTTATCCTGAGCCGCTCTCGAAGCTAGCCTGCTAAAATAATCCTTGAGGGGGGTGAGAGATTTTCTCTCCCTTAACATCTGGTTTAAACCAATCTCAAGGCTATGGCTCCACCCACACTCCTTCTCCCTACCGTTGAGTTGTTCCTGACCATAACAATGTATCCAAATCTATAACTCAAAATGGCTTTGGTATGGAATTTCATCTGCCTAGAGATTGAAGATCCTCCTCTTCTTATTTCCAAGGTTATTGTCCTGCATGTATTTGGCCCTGTACTTTCTCCCTTTACTTCCATTATCTCCCCTACTACACCAGATCCTACGGGGTCTCGTTTGAAACCCTCTTCCCATAATTTATCCTGGAGTGGATGGGTATAGCTTAATAGATATTCCCCCATCGATCATCTTCACGTTCCATATCGGGTTATTATGTCACCTTTTCATAAATGCCTTCCTTTTTTTCCCATGACAGTAGGTGGGGTTCCAGACCTCTCCACCCATTTTCGAAAAGAATTGTGTTTGAATATCCATGTGGATCATGGTTACACCTGGGTTTCTGACAACCCAATCAGGGCATGTCCAACTCCATTTTTCCTATCAATTTGTTGGGCGTTGATATGGTTAAGGTGTGTGAGGTTATCCCTAAATTCTCTCGTACCGATGTCTCTCCAATTCCATTGGAACTCCCTTTGGGCTTGATCCACCACCATGTTTTCTAGGAAGTCAACGACTGCATTGGCCCGGTGCTGACATGGATTGGGATAATCGTCAATGTGCCTCAGATTGTCATTGCCACCTCTGCAATCCTAGATGAAAATATCCAATGCTTTGAGACTTTGTCTGGCGGGGCTCCATTAATGATTTTTTCCAGTGCCAAAACCAACAATTTGGAATCACCTTCAACTATGATCGTTGTGTATAACTGAACCTTTTCCCATTGCAATCCTTCCAATAATCTCTCCATTTCCACCCCATTGTTGGTCGTATGTCCCAGAAAGAATATGTACAGGTTTACTATCTCTCCATGGGAGTCCCTAAAGATTCCTCCATCCCCTCCCAATCATGAGTTCCCCTTGGATGCCCTGTCAAAATTTAGTTTCAAGAATCCTTGAGGGGGGGGCTCCCAAGCCATTGCACCCATATGACACATAATTGGGTTGTTTGATGAAGGGATCTACAACTTTCCTTCTCTAGGGCTCCAAATGGCTAACAAATATTTCTCATTCCTTGAAGCAGTGAGGTCTTCTCTTTTCCAAGGGATTTGGGTGATGGTCTCCCGAATGTTGTTTATGATTCATCACCATAGAAAGTCTAGAGATGAAACCTGGTTTCTGAATATTCTCCTATTCCTGGTATTCCAGATACTCCAAAGGAGGAGGCCTGGAAAGAGCACCCATGAACAGTTTAGAATTGGATTATGGTATGGGTTTATTCTCCAGTCTTCAATTGTCTGCGTGATGTATTATCTATTTCGGTCTGAGATTATGAAGAGTGGAACCCCTCTATCCCATAACTATGAAGTTGTTAAGGGGTCCTAAATCCCTTTAACTCAACAGTAGGAACCAAACCCGCCACCGAGCCCCAATTATACTTTGCAACGTTTAATGGTGTAATGGTTCTCGAGATCTTGCGATCCAACCAAAATATCAATGGGATTTACGTAGTGATTGGTAGGACATCTTCTTGTGAAAACTCCTCCTTCTGTTCGAACGTTCTCTTTTTGTATTTTCTCTTATAGATGGGATCGTTAGAAGACAAACGCTAGTATATTAAACCAGCTGGGTAACAAAGGGAAAAGAACTTAACGACTAAAGAAGTCTGAGTTTAGGATAACCCCTTTGCTCAAGCATGCAGACAGTGATTATTACACCTACAACAAGCCTAGTACTAATACATTAACCCGCTGGTGTTCCAATTACTGACTGAGATATGATTATCAGGAGAAAAACATACATACAATAAACGATGGAAAGAAAAATAGTTTCCTTAACTCTAATCATCAATCACATATTAACACAATGATTTACTTTTTCATCATTAAAGACAAGAACTATAAAAATATTGAATCAGATAACTTATCAACATATTTAGAGGCTCTTACTCATTACAACATCCATTCATTACATAAAATCAGAAATAATTCTTCTTCAGATCCATTCACACACGCTTTTGATGAAAAACACAAACTTGTCTTTGGTCCTAAATAAGACTTCTCAATCAAGGTAGCTCCGAAATAGTTCTTTCCAAATCCAAAAAAGAGGGTCTTTGCGACAACCATCGATCTTTTCTAATAGGTTGATCTTCTTATTTATAACATATAATTAACTAATAATAACTATCAAAGTGTAGCTAAGTAAAAAAAAAAATCACCACATGGTGCTTTCATCGCTCAGTCTTCCAAAGTCATCCAATGGTTTCACTTGAGTGGATGACTCTTATCATAGTTTGACCATTGGACTAAGATATCCTCACATGTGTTGTTGTACGGGAACCTGTGTTGATCCATTGGGGCCGAATAGATGTCCTTGACCTCTACTGCCCAAACCCAATATTTGACTATTTTAGAACTTAACTGTTGTATCACTGTCTGAGCCTTGATCAGGTGCTCCATGAACTAATACACTTTCCCTGGCACCATGTTCTCTACTTTTTTTATCTCTGCAGCCCATGATGAGTGTTGTTCGACATGTAATTTAACTATGTCGTGCAAGTTGACAAAGTCATCGAGTGTGTTGAATTTTGGAAGGTCGATGTCTCTCATCGCTCGGTTGACCTTGGTCCAACTCTTTTCGCACTCAAACCACTTCTCTTGGATTTCCCGATGAGGTTCTTGGGCCATTCTCACCCATTATTCATCCGAATTATTTATGCAGACGATGCTACTATCCTTGAGTACCTGAATGTCATTCTCTTCGGCGTCTCGACCCTGCTAAACGACGTTGATGTAGTCAATCCTCTCCACAGATTGGTGTGATTTCCCATACCACCTCTCCATATCTTTACAAGTTTCCAACACCATGAGGGTGTCTTCTTGGTAATCGACTATTCTTGCAGTGAACAGGTGCCGCTCGTTTGCAAATTTGTCGTAGGTGTCTTGAAATTCAATTCTCAAGAACACTAAGGCCTGTGTGGAGTCTTGGTAATATTTTTTCAAATGGCGTAGATGTTCCAACTCCTTCAGCACAAAAGCCAGATCGTCTTCATCCCTTTTCACTCTGTCCAGGGTGGCATCTGTGATTTCCATCCCTGCACTGATGAGTTCAAATGTCTTGGCATGATCTGTGTTAATTAACTTTTCCTCTCTGGTGATGAGGATGTAGCGATCTAGAGTAATCCTCCTCTTCTTGGTGGTTTTCTTCATGATAGATTTCCTTTTATGGTCATAGGAGATAGAATGTATATCAACAACTTCATCCATGGGTTCATGGATTTGTTGATCTCCCCAGGTAAGCATATTTCCCAAGCTCCCGATGATGTATATTTGTTCAAGACTAGATTCTTGAACCTCCTCCATGTGTTCTGAAGGACTGACCTCTGGTTGTTTTTCATTGGGAGGTTGAGTACCAGTTGAAATTGAAGCATCATGGGTAGACTTGGTACTTACTTGATAATCGACTGTTGAGATGCCCATTTTCTGTTGTGGAGCTTCTTCCTTTTGCTTGCCTAACCCTGGCTCGTCCGTTGGACTATCCAATTGAGTTTTTGGTACATCGAGAAGTTCAGTGTCTTCGACACTTTCGACCTCTTGGTATTTCTGTGGATGGAACCGAATTTGAGTGTTAGAAGTTGGAGAAGATGCCTTCTCGGTCTCCTTTTCCCTTGTGATCTGCACAGGAGTCACCAGGGACACCTTCAGAACTTTCTTCATCATCATAGATGTTTATCAATTCGCGTAGGGGGTTTGGTGTACTTTCTCTCCCTAATATTATTACTATATCTAGCTTAGATGAAATGTCCCCCAGTTACCTATCCTGTGGCATTATAACTTTAGGTTTATCTAATCCGACGATTTCGTCAATTTGTATTAGCTCAAGGCCGCTTGGGCCTACCCGACTTTCATCTGGGCTGTTGGCAGGGGCCCTAGTCATTCCTACAAGGTCCAGGTCATCCTGGAATTGATCAATTACTCATTGTTCCTATTATATCCTGAGAAATCCCCTTTCACGTGCATTTGGTGTCATAGGAAATCCTCTGTTCTGTGTCGGAGCCACCAGGGGAACCTCTGTTGCTTCTGTCACTCTAATTTCTTCCCTGTCTCTGAGGGCCTATTGAGCCAATTCATCTATGGTTATCGCCTGTTCATCCAGGCTCATGGCCCTGAACCTGGTCATTTTGGGTTCGACCATCCTTGCTACCACCTCGTCCCAGTCTTAGACATTTTTCGTGAAGACTTCATATTCAAATTTGTCGTGGGTGTATAGCCAGCAGGATGACAATTGTGAAGCGTGTTGCAAGACCAGGCCCTCTGGATCATGCTTGCAGAATCAACTTGTCTGTAATATGAGCTTGAGTTGGATTAACCCTTCTTGTTTGGCTTGAGCGATATCCTTAACCAAGTAGAAACCTACATGGAAACCATAGGGTATGAACGCCCGCTTCTTGTCCTTGACCAGGGTGGCGTTGTAGCCTTGCAAGATGGTTTGATAACATATTTATCCTACTACAAGTTGGTCTGGGACATGAGATGGTAGGAGATGTGGCGCTCTAGTGGCCCCAATCACCCTGCTGTAGGTTTCTCTTTCGTCCAAGTACCAGTGTCCTACCTTTGATATAATTTTCTTGGTCGCAGTTGATAGTCTCGGGCATTCCTTCTTAAAAATAATAAAATAAATTTGCATAATGAATTAATCACAGATGAGGGAGTAAGAGTTTTTATACCTTTTTTCCCATATCACATTGAATTAGATGTGGACCGGGATATCTGCAACATGCTAACCCAGATTCATGTCGATGAATATGTTTCTGGCGCACATGATATCGAGAAAATATGAAGCCATGTAGAAAGATGACATCTCTCATTCCTTCGTCGTCTGAGCCTGTTGTATACAAATGCTCATTTTTTTTATAAATTATTGTTCTCCAGTTGAAACCGCTCCCAGAGATCACCATTGTGTAAGCCAAAGGAATCCACACCTCTGAAAATCTGGAGCAGTCCTTCTCTCCATATAATCGACACATGAGAGCTATCAAATAGATGTATGGATCCCTTAAATTGATCGTCCCATACCAGCCAGTGCTCCAGTTGGTGTACTTATTTTCCTCCCTCCACCATGAGGCCATCACTTGGCTAGTGTCGTGGTGTTCATAGAACTTCACCATGAAGTCTGTGTTCAACCACTCCTTAGGATATCTAAGCTTGTAGTATTTCTGAACTTCCACTGGTAAGAACACCCTCACACACCCACCATTGTCATCATTGATTAAACATTTATGTGTGTCTGTGTGGTCGATGAGCCACTTAAAGACTTCAATACAGAGAAAAATAGGGGTTCCACTTGCCACCATATGCAGGTACGATCCTCAGATGTTCATGAACACCTTATTGTCGAGCGCTCTTACATCTAGATCACTGTGTGGGACATATTTCTGGTATTCCTCCCGAATGATATTACTAAAGAGTTCTCCCCAATGTGGGAGTGCCATCTTGGACCCTGTGGTTTCCTCTGTATCTCCAAAGGTCGGAGGCTGAATGAAAACCTTCTTCATTTCTCTCTTAATCATAGGTTCCATCCTCAGAGTGTATTCTAATTGTTTTGCAGCCCCTGGATAAGAACCTTTTCCTACCTCTGGTTCTTTCATCTTTGGTGCCCTCGACGATCTTCTGGTGGTTGGATTTCTTAGTGGCATTGTTCCTACAACTTAAAATAAAATTTTATAGACTATGTAAAGAACAAAAATGGAAAAGAATATAT
>ML802989.1:59806-72551 GCA_009831015.1 Picea engelmannii
CACTTCGTGGATTGCACAAAGGAGAAACGGACGGTCGGAAATTCTCCGAGTAGATTTCGCGATATTTTGTGGATCGTTAGATCTTGTGGAGGTGCAAGGGAGATACTGCAGGTATTCCCAAAGGGTGGAAAGCTCAGGATAGATAGAGCCATTGATCCAAGCCATCTAGGGCGTTAGGTTATCCGCAAAATATCCTATCGGGATATCATGAGGAAAGAGTCGAAGATTTGGCAACAGGAATCGCGATATTGCGATACGCGATACCCCGATGGCTACGTAAATAGTGTGGGGCCATAGGAGTTGGTGACGTGGACAGGTGGCACGAGTTATCAGGGTTTCGCAGCGAGAAGCCCCGAGCATTGGACATCAGGATTCGCAATCCCATGAAGCCCGAAGTCCCGACGGGGAGATGTGACCGTTGAAAAGTCAAACCGCGAGCTCATCGGAATTTCGGCACATCGGGACTCAGGAGTCGGAGAACCGAGTTCTTGATATCGGGAGTGGCGAAATCGCGATAGGAAAAGTTGCGATAGGAGAAGGGCGAGGTCAACGTGGATTTGTATCGGTGTTCGGGAATTCGTAAGACCAACACCCGACCACTGGTCTTTGAACTCACGAAGTCGCGAGTTCCAATTCCCTGATAAGTCAAGAAAGGGGGATCGCACAAAGAGATCTGTGGGTGCAGATTTACCGATAGGGAATTAGAAGGACCAGTTAGTGTTATTTGGGCCGAGGGAAGAGAAGATCCTGTGAGCGGACGTGCCTGCGGGTGCGGATGCGTCAGTTTGGTTTCAGAGCCCAGAAAGATTCTTTTCTTTTTGTAGCAGAGAAGGGGGAGAATTCACCATGCCGCCAAGGAGAGATAGACAGTCACTCGATCCAGAGGATAGGGAGATTCCAAGAAGAAGAGGCAGGAAGGCGACAAATCCAGAAATGGAGAGACAGATGCGTGATCTCCGAGCCAAACTCGAAGACATGGAGACAACGCAAATATGCACAGCCAGTGCGGGGGATCTGAGTGATTCCGAAAGCAAAGTCAAGACTGAACGTGAAGAGGAAGTTGCAGTCGAAGATGCATCAAACGAGCATCTGATCAAATCCATTGCAAGGATGGGTGCAAGAGAGAAAATGGACATTCCAGTTTACGAGGGAAACTTGGATGCAGAGGAGCTTCTAGACTGGATTAGAGCCCTAGACACCTACTTTGACTATGAATAAGTCGAAGAGGATAAGAAGGTCAAGCATGCTGTCACGAGACTGAAAGGACACGTAGAATTGTGGTGGGATGAACTACAAGCTGACAGACACTGCAAGGGCAAGAAAAAGATCAAGAGCTGGGATAGGATGATCGCGAAGATGAAGGCAAAATTCATCCCGAGATATTATCAAATTAATCTATTCAGGAGGATGCAGAAACTGAGACAGAAGCTGATGACAGTGAAAGAATACACTGAGGAATTCTACAGACTGAACATCAGAGCAGGTCATCAGGAGAGCGATGATGAGAAGGTTGCTAGATATATGAATGGTCTGAGATATGACATTCAGGATGAATTGAGCATACTAACCATCCGAACGATGGAAGATGCTTATCAATTGGCTCTAAAATCTGAGGAGAAGCTGAGCTGAAAGCAAAGTCAAAGAGGCCGAGGAAGAAGTCATCCTAGAGGCAAATCTGTTGCCCAGGATAAATTCCAAAATCCCAAGGAAGACTGGAAGAAACCTCAAACTCAAATTGAGAGAGGTGGAACCTCACAGCGAGGACAACAATGTGCTGAGCAGAGAGGACATCATAATGAGAAGAGAGGAGATTATGCTGATGGCAATAATTTTCCTCGTAGTAGAGGTAGAGGAAGAGGAAGAGGTGGAGTAATTACATGCTTCACATGTGGAAAGAATGGGCACAAGTATTACGAGTGTCCAGATAAAAAGAAGGATGGAGGAGAAGCTCACATCACCGAGGCGCAAAGGCGAGATGTTGAGGCCGAAGACGCTGAAGGCGGAAGATTGCTTATGATGCGAAAATATCTTTTGACACCTGAGAAGGAGGCAGAGAGTTCAGTCTAGAGGAGAAGATTATTCCGGACTGCTTGCAAAACCAAGGACAGGGTGTGGAAGGTTATTGTAGATAGTGGAAGCACTGATAATCTCATTTCAACCGAGATGGTGGAAAAGATGGGGTTGGAGACGATTGATCATCCAAGCCCGTACATAATTTCTTGGTTGCAGAAAGGACACCAGATAACTATTACTAAACAATGTTTAGTTGAATTCAAGATAGGTGGTTACAATGATAAGATTCTGTGTGATGTCATTCCTATGGATGTTTGTCATTTATTGCTGGGTAGACCATGGCAATATGACAAAAATGTGATTCATGATGGGAGAATGAACACATACACCGTGGAGAAGAATGGGAGGACACACATGTTGCTTCCGATTAAGGATAAGGAGGTGAAGCCAGAGGTAAGCAACACTGTACTTCTCATGAGTGGGAAGGAACTTCTTACAGAGGTTAAGAAGAAAGAAGAACCGCAATTCTTTGTGGTCAGGAAACCAAGGATTGTTCTGACTAGCATGAGGGTTGATGATTTACCAGAAGAGATTCAGGGACTACTAGAAGAGTTCGCTAATATAGTCATGGATGAATTACCTCGTTCGTTTCCACTGATAAGAAGTGTGAGTCACCATATTGACCTCATACCAAGAGCCAGTTTTCCAAATAAAACCGCATACAGATTGACGCCGCAAGAGAATGACGAGGTTAAAAGATAGGTCCAGGATTTGTTGGACAAAGGATTGGTCAGGGAAAGATTGAGTCCATGTGTTGTTCCAACAGTACTCAGTCTGAAGAAAGACAGAGGCTGGAGGATGTGTACCGACTCAAGGGCGATCAAAAAAATAACCATCAGGTACAGATTTCCATTGCCAAGGATGGACGATCTGATGGACTGCTTGAGCAGAGAAAAATATTTTTCCAAGATTGATTTGAAAAGAGGATATCACCAGATTTGCATGAGAGAAGGTGATGAATGGAAGACAACATTCAAAACCAATGAGGGATTGTATGAATGGCTAGTCATGCCGTTTGGCTTGACGAATGTGCCAAGTACCTTCATGAGGTTGATGAACGAAGTCCTGAGGGAGTTCATCGGGAAATTTTTCATCGTGTATTTGGATGACATACTGATTTATAGTAAATCAGTGGCAGAGCACTTAAAGCATTTGGCTATAGTGATGAAGAAGCTACAGCAGGAGAAGCTGCTGATAAACATGAAGAAATCTTCATTCATGAAGACGGAGCTCATTTATCTAGGATTTGTTATTTCGGCATATAAGTTGAGATTGGATCCAGAGAAGGTGGAAGTAATTAAGAATTGGCCATCACCGAAAAATGTATTTGAGGTGAGAAGTTTCCATGGATTGGCTAGTTTCTACCGAAAGTTCATTAAGAATTTCAGTGGAATTAGCACAGCAATGCTGGACACAGTGAAGAAGCGGCATAAATATTTTCACTGGACAACAGAGGCCGAGAAGAGTTTCAACTTGTTGAAACAGAAGATCATGGAACAACCAGTTTTGGTGTTACCGGATTTCCAAAAAACATTTCAAGTGAAATGCGATGCAAACGGGTTTGCCATAGGAGCGGTCTTGAGTCAGGAGGACAGACCAATCACATACTTCAGCGAGAAGCTGAATGAGGTGAAGGTGAAATACTCCACATACGACAAGGAATTTTATGCTATCATACAGGCACTGAAGAAGTGGAGGCATTACTTGATCCCGAAAGAGTTTGTTCTATATAGTGATAATCGGGCATTACAATTTGTGACTCAACAAGAGAAGTTGAATCAGAGACATGTAAAATGGGTAGAGTATATGAAATAATTCACATTTGTGATTAAGCACATTTTTGGTACTGCTAACAAAGTGGTTGATGCTTTGAGCAGGAAGTGTTTACTGTTGCAGGAGTTCCGAGTCAAGACGTTGGGTTTTGATGATCTCAGGAACATGTACGCAAATGATCTAGATTTCAAGGAAGCGTATGAGGCAACTGAGAATCCAGTTCTCAGAGATAGGAGCCAATGGGCCGAGTATATGATCCAGGAAGGATTACTCATTAAGGGTAATCAACTGTGTATTCCGAAATGCTCCATGAGGGAGATTCTGTTAAAGGAGAAACACAGTGGAGGATTGGCTGGACATTTCAGTCATGATAAAACGTTCACAAAGCTGAGCGAATCATACTTTTGGCCAGGGATGCGAGCAGAGGTAAAGAGATTTGTGGACGGATGTATAATTTGCCAGCATTCGAAGGGCAGAAGACAGAATGCACGTCTGTATCAACCATTACCCATACCCGAGAGGCCATGGGATGAAATTAGCATGGATTTCATATTGGGATTGCCAAGGACACAAAGAGGATTTGATTCAGTCTTTGTGGTAGTGGATAGGTTTTCCAAGATGGAAGATTTTATCCCATGTTAGAAAACCAGTGATGCGATGCACGTCGCAAATCTGTTTTTCAAAGAGGTCGATCGACTTCATGGCCTACCGAAAAGCATATTTTCGGACAGAGACACGAAGTTTGTAGGACATTTTTGGAGGACATTGTGGAAAAAGATAGGAACTACTTTGGCATTTAGTTCTTCTTATCATCCTCAGATGGATGGACAAACAAAGGTCGTGAACATGAGTCTGGGAGACTTACTGAGAATCTTGGTGACAGAGCACCATAGCAGTTGGGACAATATATTGCCACAGGCAGAGTTTGCATACAATGACTCAGTGAATAGGAGCACAGGCAAGAGTCTGTTTCAGATTGTTTATGGCATGCAGCCGAGAGGAGTTTATGAACTGATGGATTCAGAATAGACTGCGACTAGGAGCGCTAGTGCAGAAGAGTTCGCAGAGGCGATGAAGTAACTTCACAGCAAGGTGAAGCAGCGACTGCTGGATTCAAGTCAGGAATACAAACGCAGAGCAGATCAACGGAAGAGACAACTTTAGTTCGAATTTGGTGACTTGATTCTCACACACTTGAGAAAGGAAAGGTTCCCGAGGGGAACATATAATAAGTTGAAAATGAAGAAAATCGGATCGTGTAGGGTCTTGAAGAAATTTGGGGAAAATGCTTATGAGATTGAGTTGCCGGATGGAATTGGAATATCTTCGATATTCAATATCTCAGATTTGTACCCATATAGAGATGGAGAAGCAGAGACTGGGACTGAGTAGCCAGTGATCCAGTGGACAAAGCAGATGCCAGTTGCAGAGAAGTCGCAGATGGAGTGCATACTGGACAAGAGAGTAAGCAAAAGGACCAGGTGAAAGCAATACTTCGAGTATCTGGTCAAATGGAAGAACCATCCAGGTGAAGATGCCAGCTGGGAGAACGAAGTAGAGATACAGAAGCATGGATATACCATGTAGGAGCTCATGGACAGGATCCCATGAAAATTTTCAAGTGAGGGAGTATGATGCAGGAGCATTTCCCATGTTAAGCGAGCTAGCGCGGAAAGCGGAAGATAGCTGGACAAGCCAACCAACATTTTTGAATATTTTTCTTGAAGTTGATGCGCCAAACTTTAAATGTAATAATTTAATAAGGCGCACTTGTACATTGTAAATGGACCTTGAGCGGATTGCTCTCGTCCTTAGGTAGATGGATGCATTTAAGATAGTTAATGTAAAGTAGATAGAGTATTTAATTCTATATTTGATAGTTTTAGAGCGCAAGAGGGAAACGTGAGATAGACACCCTCATTGTGCATTTGTATTATCAAGGAAGGAAGAGCAAGAGTATGCAGAGAGTTGTGTAAAGAACACCCATGTACTTATATTTGAATTAATAGAAGAAGCTTTGATTCAAATTCATGGTTATGTGTCTGTTCTCTGTGTATTGATGTTGTGCTCATGAGTGTTTGCTTTCCTGTTATACATTTGATTTATATGTTGTGTATATGATTTCATGTTTGAATTGAAGTCTGAGAGGAAGAGAGAATGAGTTTCAATTGTTTCTCTGTTTGAGCAAGGATTCCTACAAGGAGTTCAGTTGAAGTCGTCCGCAAGGAGTGTGTTGATAGAAGGCTCAAATAGTTAACTTTTGTTCTCATTCTCCCAAGAGTGAAAGTGGGTTACAGGAGATGTGCAAGGACTGCGCAGGCTAAGCTAAGTCTCAGAGTTGCGATTTTGAGTGAGATTATTGAAAGACTGCTGCTGCAGGTGTGCGCAGAGTCGAAGATTTCAACACTTAGACGTTGTTGAAGGTTTGTCGCAAGGAGTGCATGCAAGAAGTTTCTTGAAAGACTTGAAGTCGTGGGAAAGATCAGGATAGGGAAGCTTCGAATTTGCTGAAAGATAGCGCAAGAGAGTTTTCGTTGAAGGTTGGCAAGAAGCGTTGTAGGTTTGTGAGCAAGTGGATGAGTTCGGTAGAAGAACACTTCGTCACTTCGTGGATTGCACAAGGGAGAAACGGACGGTCGGAAATTCTCCGAGTAGATTTCGCGATATTCTGTGAATCGTTAGATCTTGTGGAGGTGCAAGGGAGATACTGCAGGTATTCCCAAAGGGTGGAAAGCTCAGGACAGATAGAGCCGTTGATCCAAGCCAGCAAGGGCGTTGGGTTATCCGCGAAATTGTCTATCGAGATTTCATGAGGAAAGAGTCGAAGATTTGGCAACAGGAATCGCGATATTGCGATACGCGATACCCCGACGACTACGTAAATAGTGTGGGGCCACAGGAGATGGTGACGTGGACAGGTGGCGCGAGTTATCGTGGTTTCGCAGTGAGAAGTCCCGAGCATTGGACATCAGGATTCGCGATCCCGCGAAGCCTGATGTCCCGACGGGGAGACGTGACCGTTGAAAAGTCAAACCGCCAGCTCATCGGAATTTCGGCACATTGAGACTCGGGGGTCGGAGAACCGAGTGCTTGATATCGCGAGTGGCGAAATCGCGATAGGAAAAGTTGCGATAGGAGAAGGGCGAGGTTAGTGTGGATTTGTATCGGCATTCGGGAATTCGTAAGACCAACACCCGACCACTGGCCTTTGAACTTGCGAAGTTGCGAGTTCCAATTCCCCGATAAGTCAAGAAAGGGGGATCGCGCGAAGAGATCTATGGGTGTAGATTTTTTGATAGGGAATTAGAAGGACCAGTTAGTGTTCTTTGGGCCGAGGGAAGAGAAGATCCTGTGAGAGGACTTGCCTGCAGGTGCGGCTACGTCATGCACCCATTGAGGGAAGTCTCTTTCAAAGTGTTTCTCTTGATGATAAGTACAGAAAGAGTTGGATGCTACATTTCCCATATCGATGTTTAAGTTGGTTGGGGGAGTTTCAGTTTCTTTGAAAGGTAGATTTGTTTTAAAAAAGGGCTTATAGGGACTTTGACCTTGGTTTCCCTCCCCTGCACTTCTCTTCATGTCTATGATTTTGTTTGACAACTTCTTGACCTTGTGTTGTAGGTATTCTATGTTCCCACTTCCCTTTTTGGGACCTTGTTCTGTTTGTTTCCCTGGGGTTCTAGTCAACGGGAGTCCTCTACTGCAAGGAGACTGAAATTCTTTCTTAACTAACAAGACATAGCCTTATTTGCATATTTTCATTTGGAACTCTATCATTTTTTCCTCTTCAAAATTCTCAGCTAAGGTTGGTTTGACAACCCTTTTCACAAACATGGAAATAGAAGCTAGGAGAGCATTATCGTATACTTTGAATAGCAACTCCTGAGTAGGTTTAGCTTCGGGTTGTAATTTGTTTAAGAAAGTGGTAAATCTTTTATTGAAGTCTTTAACCTTCTCTTTTGAACTCATGGTGGCATCGAACAACTCAGCCATCAAAGCTCCTGTAGTGGTTTCTTTTACAAATTTATCTAGAAAATCCTTTTGAAACTTCGTCCAACTAGTTATGGATCCTACATGCAAGTTAAAATACCATGTGGAGGCTGAGTTCTCAAAAGTGTAGGGGAATATCCTGCATACTACATATTCATGTTGGACATTCATCAGTTTGATAGCTAGTATGAATTTTTTAATATGGTCTTCAGGAAATCCCGAGGTTTCAGGATCAAATTTAGGGAGTAACTTTTTTGGATGTCGGGGAAGGTTATGTACTCTCCCAGGGATGGATAGAGAATCTTTGGCCAACCAAGGTTGATTATTTTGAGGTGGGTTTCCACTTTCTTCATTATGATCATTGTTATCTTCCATGTCTTCTGATCTCAAGACTGAGCATTCTGATTTAAACCCTTCCTCGTTGGAAAACTCATCGGGCTCGAGGCAGTTATCGACCAGTGTTTCAGGGATTATATTAAGAGGATGTTTGATTTCGGTGAGGGTGAAATATATAAAGTCTTATACTATGTGGAAGAAAACCTGGTTGGGGGTGTCAACCACTAGTCTTCTTACATGTTTTCTATGCGGAAGTAATGAGGCTAAGTGTAACACTCTGATTTGTTAGGCGTAATCTCTTGTGATTCTTTTGAACTGGTTCAACTCCTCTTGAGGAAGAGCGTAAGGTATCTCAAGGAATAGATGCTCTTCCTCATGTTGGCGTGAATTACTCGTTTAAGGAGTACTCAGTTTGTGTGGGTTGTATTGAGAATGAATAGCCATGCATGTGGACTGTATTGAATCTATAGGCTGTCTGAAATATTATGTTAAATATATTGTCATCCATTCATTCTTTGGACCTCCTTCTAGCCCCAATTCTGTTGAGGGGTCATAAATCCCTTTAACTCAACATTAGGAACCAAACCTACCATCGAGGCCCAATTAGACTCTGTAGCATTTAATGGTGGAATCGTTCTCCAGATATTGTGATCCGGCCAAACGATCGATGGGATTTACGTAGTGATTGGCAGGACGTCTTCTTGTGAAAAATCCTCCTTTTGTTCGGACGTTCTCTTTTTGTATTTTCTCTTATAGATGGGACCGATACAAGATAAACGCTACTATAAACCAGCTGGGTAACAAAGGGAAAATAACTTAACGACTGAAGAAGGTTGAGTTCAGGATAACCCTTCTACTCAAGCAGCCAAACAATGATTCTTACACCTACAACAAGCCTAGTACTAATACATTAACTTGCAGGTGTTCCAGTTACTAACTGAGATATGATTATTAGGAGAAAAACATACATGCAATAAATGATGGCAAGAAAAGTAGTTTCCTTAAATCTAATCATCAATCACATATTAACACAATGATTTACTTTTTCATCATTAAAGACAAGAACTATAAAAATATTGAATCAGATAACTTATCAACAGATTTAGAGGCTCTTACTCATTACAAAATCCATTCATTAGATAAAATCATAAATAATTCTTCTTCAGATCCATTCACACATGCTTTTGATGAAAAACACAAACTTGTCTCTGGTCCTAAACAAGACTTATCATTTAAGGTAGATCCAAAATAGTTCTTTACAAATCCAAAAAGGAGGGTCTTTGCAACAACCATCGACCTTTTCTAACAGGTCGATCTTCTTATTTATAACATATAATTAACTAAAAATAACTATCAAAGTGCAGCTAAGTAAAACAAAAAATCGCCACATGGCGCTTTCATCGCTCAATCTTCCAAAGTCATCTAGTGGTTTCACTTGAGTGGATGAATCTTCTCGTACTCCATCCATTGGATGAAGAGATCCTTGCACGTGTTGGCATACAGGAACTTGTCTTGTTCCATCAAGGCCGAAAGGATCTCCTTGATCTCTACTACCCATACCCGATATTTGACTATTTTAGCACTTAACTGTTGTAGCATTGTCTAATCCTTGATCAGGTGATCCATGAACTGTTGCACTTTCATTATCTCCGCAGCTCACGATGAGTCTTGTTCGACATGTAATTTGACTATGTCGTAGAAGTCGACAAACTCATTGGGTGTGTCGAATTCTAGAAGGTCGATGTCTCTCGTCGCTTGATTGAACTTGGTCTAGCTCTTTTCTCATTCGGACCACTTCTCTTGGATTTCCCGATGAGGTTCTTGGGCCATTCTCACCCAGTATTCAACCGACTTCTTTATGCGGTTGATGCTACTATCCCTAAGTACCTGAATGTCATGCTCTTCGGTGTCTCGACCTTGCTGAATGACTCTGATGTAGTCCATCCTCTCCATGGATTGGTGGGATTTCTCATACCACCTCTCCATATCTTTACACATTTTTGGTGCCATGAGGGTGTCTTCTTGGTAATAGACTATTCTTGCAATGAATAGGTGTTGCTTGTTCGCAAATTTATTGTAGGCATCTTGAAATTCACTTATCAAGAACACCAAGGCTTGTGTGGATTCTTGGTAATATTTCGCCAAATGGCGTAGATGTTCCAACTCCTTCAACGCAATGACCAACTCCTCTTCATCCCTTTTCTCTCTTCCCAGGGTGTTATCTTTGATTTCCATCCCTGCGCTGATGAGCTCAGATGTCTTGGCATGCTCTATGTTAATCAACCTTTCCTCTGTGGTGATGAGGATGGAGCGATCAAGAGTAATACTCCTCTTATTGGTGGTTCTCTTCATGATAGATTTCCTTTTCCAGTCATAGGATATAGCATGTATATCAACAAATTCATCCACGGGTTTGGGGATTTGTTGATCTCCCTAAGTAAGCATATTTCCTAGTCTCTCGACGGTGTATATTTGTTCAAGACTAGGTTCTTGAACCTCCTCCATGTGTTCTGAAGGTCTGGCCTCTAGTTGTTGTTCATCAGGAGGTTGAGTACTGGTTGAAATTTAAGCATAAGTGGTAGGCTCTGTACTTACTTGATAATTGACTATTGAGATGTCAATTTCCTGTTGTGGAGCTTCTTCCTTTTGCTTGCCCAACCCTGGCTCGTCCATCGGACAGTCCATTTGAGTTTCCGATACATCGAGTAGTTCAGAGTTTAAGACACTTTCAACCTCTTGGTCATTCTGTGGAGGGCCCATAATTTGAGCATCGGGATATGGGGAAGATGCCTTCTTGGGCTCCTTTTCCTCTGTGATCTGCGCAGGAGTCATTTGGGACACCTCCAAACTTTCTTCATCATCATAGATGTTTATCAATTTGCGGAGGGGGTTTTGTGTACTTGCTCTCCCTGATATTATTACTATATATAGCTGAGCTTGAACATCCCCCGGTGACCTAACATGTGGCGTTGTAACTTCAGGGTTATATAACCCAGCAATTTCGTCAATTTGTATTAGCTCAGGGCCGCTTGGGCCTGCCCGAATTTCATCTGGGTTGTCGACAGGGGCCTTGGTCATTCCTACAAGATTTGATTCATCCTACAACTAATAAATTACTCGTTGCACCTGTTATATAATAAACAATCCCCTTTCTCGTGCATCCGATGTCATAGGAAATCCTATGTTCTGTGTTGGAGCCACCAGGGGAACCTCTGTTGCTTTTGCCACTCATATTTCTTCCTTGGCTTTGAGGGCCTCTTGAGCCGATTTATCTATGGTCATCGCCTGTACATCTAGGATCATGGCCCTGGACCTGGTCATTTTTGGGTCGACCATCCTTGCTACCATCTTGTCCCATTCCTAGGCATTTTTCGTGAAGGCTTCATCTTTAAATTTTTCGTGGGCGTACGGCCATGGGACAACAGTGGTGAAGCATGTTGCAAGACTAGGCCCTTTGAATCATGCTTGTGGAATCGACCTGTCTAGAATATGAATTTGAGTTGGCTCAGCCCTTCATTTTTGGCTTGAGGGGTATCCTTAACCAAGTATAAACCTACATATAAACCATAGGGTATGAACACTCGCTTCTTGTCCTTGACCAGGGTGGTGTTGTAGCCTTGCAAGATGGTTTGATAGCATATTTATCCTACTACAAGTCGGTCTGGGACATGAGCTGGTGGGAGATGTGGCGCTCTGGTGGCCCCAAACACCCTGATGTAGGTTTTGCGCTCTTCCAAGTACCAGTATCCTACCTTTGATATCATTTTCTTGGCTGCAGTCAAGAGCCATCAAATCGATGTATGGCTCCCTTAAATTGGTCATCCCGTACCAGCTAGTGCTTCGGTTGGTGTACTTCTTTTCCTCCCTCCAACATGAGGCCATCACCCGGCTGGTGTCATGGCGTTCATAGAATTTCACCACAAAGTCTATTTTCAGCTGCTCCTCAGGATCTCTAAGCTTGTAGTATTTCTGAACTTCAACCAATAAAAAAACCCTAACACACCCACCATTTTCATCATTGATTAAACATTTATGTGTGTCTGTGTGGTCGATGAGCCACTTCAGGACTTCAATACAAGGAAAAACAGGGGTTCTTCTTGCCACCATATACAGGTACGACTGTCTGGTGTTCAGGAACACCTCGTCGTTGAGAACTCTTACATATGGATCACTGTGTGGGACATATCCCAGGTATTCCTACTATTTGATCTTGTTAAAGAGTTCTCCCCGATGTGGGAGTGCCATCTTGGACCCTGTGGTTTCCTCTATATCTCCAAATGCCAAAGGCTGAATGAAAACCTTCTTCATTGTTGTCTTAATGATAGGTTCCGGCCTCAGAGTGTACTCTAATTGTTTTGCGGCCCCTGGAGAAGAGCCTTCACCTACCTCTAGTTCTTTCAGCTTTGATTCCCTCGGTGACCATCTGGTGGTTGGATTTCTTGGCGGCATTGTTCCTGCAACTTAAAATAAAATTTTAGAGACTATGTAAAGAACAAAACCGAAAAAGAAAAAAAAGAAAAAAAAATAAAATATATATATATATATATATATATATATATATATATATATATAT
>ML802989.1:79748-94270 GCA_009831015.1 Picea engelmannii
CATTTATGTCACTTCCTTTTAACATTAGGGCCGACCTGACACTTTCTTATTTTGTAATTATTTTCTTTAATTATTTTCAGGGCCGACATGTACTTCCTTTTTCAATTCACTTTGTCATCTTCAAAAATTCATTTCTCCTCAACCATGAGGATCCATGTGATGCGACACATACCACCGGAAACAACATGATGTATACTATCCATTCATGGGTGTTGTATATGCATGTGCATTTTCCTTCATGTCTAAATACCTTTATCAATCTTGCGGTCCAAAACCCATGACTAGGGTTGACATCAATGACAACAATCAATCTTCCAACACCTGGACCTAGGGCTTCCCTAGGAGGAGGGTGTCATAGAAAAATTGTAGGTAGGTTAGAGGATTTGTTTGAGGGTAAATTCCCATCCCTTTTAGGTGGCCTCATCTCTAGGAATGCTTCAGGAATATCCCTAAGCCTTCCGCGAGGATAATGAAGAGGTAAGGAGAAAGGGTATCTCCATGTCTTAGACCCTGGGAGCTACTAAAGTTTGGAGAGGGGGATCCATTTACCAAAATGGAAAATAAATCCAAGGAAGAAAGGGACATGATCAAATGTATCCAGGAGGGGTCGAAGCCAAAGGCCCCCAACATGGATTTTAGGAAGTTCCAATTGATTCTATCATAGTCTTTGGTCAATTCGAGATTTAGGAGCATCCCTAGTTTTTTTCTAGATTGCAAGGAGTGTATGATTTCATGAGCGACTAAAATACCCTACATAACTTGTCTACCTTAAAAATAAACCCCTTGTTCAGGTCAAATGATTTCCTGAAGGATGGGATTCAATATTGTTTCTATGATTTTGGTTATAATTTTGTAAACAACATTGCATAAAGAAATGGGTCGATATGTATTTGCAGCTTTTTCTTCCTTTTCCTTGGGGATCAAGGCTATGAAGGTGGCATTGAAAGCTCCTATGATTGAACGGGAGGTTCTGTATTCCTCCACCACTTCCCATAAGCCTTTTGTGATAATACTCCAACAGGTTTGGAAGAAATTAGTTGTGAAACCATCTGGCCCTGGGGCATTTACCTGTGGCATTTCCTTCATAGTTTCTTCCACCTCCGTCAAGGTCACTTCCCTCAATAGGATTTTTTTTTGGTCGTCCAAGACTAGTTTTGGAATAGACTGCAATATTAGGTTAGTGTTTTCCCTTCTATCTTGAGAAGGCTTTGAGAGAAGTGAGATGAAATTATCCTTGAGGTGCTTCTCTATGTCTTCATGTCTTTTGACTATCACCCCTTTATCCATTTTCAGAGAGTGTATCCAGTTTTGGTTTCGGTGTTGGAGGAGAGAGTTGTGGAAGAATTTGGTATTCTTGTCTCTCTCTTCAAGCCAAAGCATCATGGATTTATGTTGGAGCATGATTTCCTCTTATTGGTCCCTTTCTTCAAGATCCTCTCTTAGGGTTTCTTCCCATTGTTTCCTCTTTGGATCAATCCCATCCTTATTTATTTCTCGTTGCACTTGTTCCATATTCCTCTCCGGATCTTTTTTGGCCTCTTGAATATTCCTAAAGACTTATTAATTCCACTTCTTGAGGCTTATTTTTATATGTTTCATCCTCTGCTAGAACTAAAACTTTTTTTTTTCCATACAACTCTTGATTATCTCCCCACCATTCTTTCACCTTTTGCATGAATTCTGGGTGTTTGATCCAGAACTTCTCAAATCTGAAGAGATTTCGTTGGGAGCCTAGACCATCCAACCATATTAGGGAGATTGGCCAATGATATGAATCATAAATAGGTCTAATGTCCCCACCTAACGCTTTATTTTGTTGGAAAAAAGGATTATGAGACCAGAAATATGTCTATCCTTTCTACTATGTAATGTCTCCATCCTCTCATGCTGCTCTAGGTATATCTACCTTCTGAGGGGATTATGTCTATTAGTAATTTAGTCATAGTTGGCCAATGAGTTCCTTGAAGGATTGTTCCTCCAGGCTAAGACACCCTATGCCTCCTTTCTTGTATTCCGGGGAGGTTATCATATTAAAATCCCCTCCTACAATCCATGGTTGATCTTTCATGCTCGTTCCTATCTCCTTAAGCTTGCTCATGAAATATATCTTGTCCCCCAGAGCATGGGGACCATAGACCTGTGAGATTGTTCCTTGATACGTAGACCCTTTGATCTTGTATGAAATGGTTATTATCCTTCTTGATTGATTTATCATATCCAATCCAATTTTATTTAGGTTCCAAGAGAATGCTAGACCATGCTTTGGATTCCATGCATTTCTTATTACATTTAATTTATTGCAAAATTACTATGCCCATATTTTCTTGTTCAATCTATTTCTCAGGATTCTATGTTTTGTAGTACCATTAAGACCCCTAATATTCCATTAAAGGATATTCATAATTAAATTTTGGTTTGAAGGAGGAAATACCTGTCTGGTAGTCCCACCACTTGGACTGAATCTATGAGAAAAGGAAATGTTTCTTCCATAAATTGCTTATGTGGATTTCGACCTTTTTTCCTCTCTTAGACTCGAGCTTTCTTGCGGTTCTTTATGGAGTTTCATTTTATACCCAGGTTTCCGAACGAGGAGGTTGTATTTTTCGTAATTGGTTCTTTTCTTTTTTTCCCGAGCAATTCTTTGTGGAGCCGACGAAGTTTTCCTACTTCCATATTATTTATTTATTTATCTCCATGGACCTCTATTAGCACATGCAGGTCCACCTGCATTCCTTCCGAGTCAGAGGTGTGGTTAAGATCTTCCTTCATTGGGTCATCCTGTGAATCCTCTGAAGCCTCCTCCTCTTGCATATGGGCTTCCTGCCTCTCGATTGGTAGGTTTCTTGTGATTTCCTTTGTTTTCCAATGTTTCTCTATTTCTTCCTTTTTTGTCGCATTATTCTCCTGGTTGGGGAGTTCCTTCTCTATGTCTAGTTGCACTCCTTCCTGGTTGACTTCCTTCTCTTCTTGTTCTTCTAAGATTTGGAGTTTGTTTGCATCTTTTCTGGTTGCTTCCCCTAGGTTTTTATTTCCTCGGTGCCCCACCTTTCTTTTGTTGGGGTATTTTACGAAGCCTTATGTGTCCTTCTCCTCCTTGCCTTTGTTAGTTATCATAGATTAGTTCTAGGGGAAATCTCAGAATATATTTTTGTGTTCGTGGAATTTCCAGTAGCAGAATGGGATGTGCTCATAGTCTATGGGTTGACACCATTCATTATCTTGGAATGAAATAGTGATTGACTCAGGGAGAGAGGTTTTCACGTTCATGTAGACACATATTCTAGCATAGGAGGCGTAATTAGCCACTTTTGTTATTTATGAGATTTTAACAAAGGATCCTAACGTGTCACTGATTCTTGCCAATGTTTCTAGGTGCCAAAACTCATGGGGTAGGGAGTACAGTCTAATCCAGACAAGGGATGCAGTGAAGTCCTCCTTTTCTAGGGAAAAACACTCAGAATAGTACCTAAGGTGGAGCCCCTCCGAGTTAAATAAATACGGTCCCTCATCAAATATTTGGTTCCTTTCCTCCTAGTAGGTGAACACTGTTTTGAAGAAACCTTTGGATATGAGATTTAGACTTATTTCTCCTTTGAATTTCCATTTCAATTTGATCCAAACCAGAAGTGTTTTCTCCATGGGCTAGATCCCCATGAATTTACCAATTAGAGCATGGTCTGTCATATATTGAATGTAGTCTCCTACCATTGGTGAAGTGACCTCGTACCTCAGGTTCTCTATCGTTTTATCCATACGCCCATTCTTTAATTTATTGTTGGATGGTTTGCTCGTACCTGATTCATTTGTTGTTGGGTCATCTTTTTTTTTGGTTCCCTCAGTTTGTGCCATGAGGATGTCATTCGACAGCTTGTTGATGCTTCCTACTACTGTGTTCTTAAAAGATTTTTTCAGTTCATTTTCTATGGTCGCTTCTATTGCTGCATCCAGACCCTCCAACCCCATTACACCTATTGTCCTTACTTCCTTAATCTGAACCCTAACCTTCTGAACTTGCCCTCAAACCCTAACCTGGTCCTCCTTCTTGCTCCATCTTCCTCAATCATTTTTTATGGTTCCCTAATTCCATGTAGTTAATGCTAATGTGATTATCTAATAATATTGCAAGTATATCTATACTTTATATTATGTTTCAATAATTATATTCCTTTTGCTTGTATATGATACTTTTCAATAGCCTCAAGGTTGTCAGGATATCTCCTAAGTTGTGGATCCTAAGTTGTGGATATCACTTGAATCTTGCATGAAATGAAATTATAATGAAGAATTATGTTAACTTGTAACTTTTTGCAACATGGTACATTTATATTACAAATGATTTAATAAGTAATTTGTTTTTTGTATTTTGCTAACTTGCAACTTTTCACATCAAGTTTTATTTATATTATAAATAATTTAATCAATTAATTCGATCCTTATTTTTTTTTTGTTTGTTAATTTGTGCAGGACCTGCGATTAACCTGTGGCTTGAGAAACCGCGACTCAGGGGCATCTAAGCCGTCAAAATCACCCGGGGATCGCACCCGGCCTGAGCCACACCAACCCTTAACATGGTTGGATTTTTTGTCCCCGCAGGTTTCGAACCGGTGACTTTAACATCACGGAGTGGCTTAACAACACACTCCGTCACCGACTGTCCTACACCTCGGGGACTAATTCGATCCTTATTATTAAAAGTGTGTTGGTGAAATAAATTTATTAAATAAGGACGTAGTCTAAAGGTTTTATGTTTTTCACGAGAGGAATTTTGTTCAAAATGGTCGAAAATTCAAAAGATTGCATATTTTAGTGGTGAAAATCACATATTTTAGGAGTCGTCAGGTTTTTGAGAGTGTTGAATCCATTTATGCATTTAAAAACACAATTTAAGCAATGTAAAATTGTGATTTAACCAACAATTTTGTTTTCATATTCTACTAATAATTATCCAAAAACAAAAACATAAAACATTTAAACTACATTTTAAGTATGTATAACATCAATAAATATAAAATTAATTATCAACAAGTCTTACATAATTAATTTGCTTAAAACATTTTTTTTCAATAAATTAGAAATGAAGTTTATGAAACTTGAATGAAATGAATTCAAAACATGATTTGAAAACATGTATAACATCAATAAATACAAAATTAAGTATCAAGAAGTCTTACATATTCAATATCTTATAATATGAATGAAGTTCATGAAGCTTGACTAAAATGAATTCAAAACGTGCTTTGAAAATATGGATGAAACCCACATGAAACGAATAAAGACACACATGGCTTTAACCTTCATAAAATGAAATTATAATGAAGAATTATGGAAACTTGCAACTTTTCACACTATCATTTATTTATATAATAAATGATTTAATAAATTAATTTAGTTTTTATAAATGATTTAATAAAATAATTTTTATCAATGATTTAATAAATTAATTTAATCTTTATATTATATTAATTTTTTTATATGAAAGTTCATTTATATTACAAATGATTTAATAAATTAAATTGATTTTTATATTACTTTAATTTTCAAAATTAAGAAGAAAGTGTTCGTAAAAAACCTATAAGCATGTATAAAATCAATGAATATAACATTAGACATTAAAAAAATCCTAAATACTTAATTTATTAAAAATGTTCTTTTTTAAGTTTTTATCAAATAATGTAAACTTTCAACTTTTCACACAAAAGTTTATTTATATTATAGATTAATTTAATTATATTAAGAATGTATTGGCAAAAGAAACTTATTAAGTATGTATAAAATCAATAAATATAACATCAAGCATAACAAAATATTAAATACTTAATTTATAAAAAAATGTTTTTTAGTTTTTACCAAAAACAATGTAAACTTTCAACTTTTCACACAAAGGTTCATTTATATTACAAATTAACTTAATTATATTAAAAAATTTAGACATTTAATTTATTTAAAATGTATTATTATACATCTTATAATGGATGAAATTTTTATGGAACAAATTGTTGATATTATGGTAGTTGTAGGAGGTATTAATCTTCATGTGTAATCCTGACAAGAATAGAATATTCCGGGAAGCAAAAAGAAACCTTAAAGCATTGAACATAACCCTAGAAGACAAGTCGGCTAAAGGAAATATTTAATATTGAGTGTTTAGCCTCCAGAATGAGAAGTCATCCTAGACAACTAAGGAGAAATAATATAAATACAAGATGCCAGAGCTCAATTTGAGGACACATCTCGCAACTGTAGAAATGTAAGAGTGTGCACTGTAGACACTGAGTAAGTGCACAAGTATGGAGAGTAGCTGTAGTTGCAGCTACTGCAACCTGTATTCTCGGTTTAGGCTAGGACTTTCTATTGGTTATGGTTTGGACTTTCTTCCTTCTGTGCTAGCTTTGGAGAGAGGTACACTACCATGATTGGCTATTAGGCCTAGGTTTTTCTTCCAAAATCATTCTCTATCAAGGTTAAGGTGCTCGGGGGTGGCTTCGGCCTATGGTTGGGTGACAATATTGTTATATTGTCTATGGTTAAACTAGCACACTATTCAGTTTTCATCGGAAAAGCCACAGTGTAGTCATTAGATCGTCGTCGTCGATTAGCACACTATTATTTCTAACAGGTTATGGGCCCACACTATCTTTGGACAGTCTAACCGCTCGAAGATAGATTGGGAGGATTTGCTCAATTACAGTTGCAGTTGCAGTCAATTTTTGTTGTAGCAACGAAACCCTAACCCTCTTGTTGAGGCACCTTAAATGAAGAGATTGACCTAATTTATGGATATCCTAGTGCACCCTAACCCAACACACCTCCTGGTACTGCCAGCAAGGTAAGATGCCAAGTTTGAGTTTTTGGTCAAAGTCAAAGGTTGACCAAGTCAAAGCAGTCATGACTTGTTCTATGAAGTTAGAAAACAAGTTAGAAGGGGCTTCTAAATTCAGAGCATGGAGCACAAGGATTGAACTCATCCTTGCCAAGAATAAAGTGTTGGATATCATGAAAGGAAAGATCGTGGAACCACAGTTTGAAGAAGAAAAAGAGAAGGAACCTCAAAACATTACAATTATGGAGAAGTTCAAGGACAGTGACATCAATGCCATGAGTATCATAGTGGACTCTGTAAAATACCACTTGATACCCTACATCTCTCATCTTGACTCATCTAAGAAGATGTACGATGCCCTAACTAACCTCTTCTCAGTGAAAAACATTGGACAAGTAATGAGTTTGAAGAATGAGCTTTGTGACATGAAAATGAATGATGATGACAACATAACATCATAGTTTGTGAGAATCTCTCAGATAAGAGATCAACTACAGGCTATTGAAGAAATCATTTCAGAGAAGGAACTGGTAAATATAATACTCAATGGTCTTCCCAAGACATGGGATGAATTTGTCGCAAGCATGAACACAAGGAAGGAGTATCCCACATTTGAAGAAATTTGAACTTGTTGTGCACAAGAAGAATCAAGGATTAGCGCAAAAGAGAAATTCCAAAGGAAATATGATGATCAAGCCTAAACAACAAAGTTCAGGAAATTCAGGAATAAGAAGAAGTTTGACTTAAGGAAGAAACCAAATCAAGAGAAAGATATGTCAAAAATACAATGCTTCAACTGTCGAAAATATGGTCACTACAAGAATCATTGTCCCGAGTTAAATAAAAGGAAGGAAACACACGAAGCATCAGTTGTTGAAGAAAGGAAACCCTCAAAGAAGGACAAGCAGGATAAAACAAACTTCTTCTTCTAAAACAAGGTAACAATATTCTTCATAGTTCTTGTACATACCATGTTTACATAGTTTATGTACATATCTTGCATATCTATTTCTTAGAAGATAAGATGTTCAAGTGAAAAAATATCTATGGAAGAATAACAAGATAAGGATTGATATCACAATGACTACAAGTCAAGAAATACACGTGAAAAGATGAAGTACATTGACAATCCTTGGTAACAATTCTCATGGAAGCTATTATATATGTAACAATTGCTAGATAAGATGAAATCATAATCAAACTTGAAGAGACCCAGAAGAATTCAAAACATAAAGAAGTCAACAATCAAGAGAAAATTAGAAAAAGACTTGTGACACTTTGTAGAAGGCAATAAGGATGCAGACAAAAGTGTGGACTCTCTTAGATGGAGGGAGTTGATTCTATAATTCCAAAAGAAGAGCATACATGCATGTATGAAGCAAGGATTAGGAGGGATCTAATCCTAAATAATATGATCCATTGAGGATTATGAAGTATCTATCCATGTTCCCATTGAAAGTAGCAGCCATGAAGAGCAACACATGTTTAGTTTGAATTTAGAAGAAGTCTTCTTCGTAAATAAGCCTTAAAGTATCCTTGATTTTCCATCTACATCCATGATCATATGATTAAAGGAAGAAGTTGGAATCTTCACGTAATGGAATCTATAGAAGACTCCATGAACCCAAGAGCTAAAGTGAAACATGAGGAAGAACATGAAGATTCCAAGAAAGAAAGAAAATCCAGAACAACAATTATTATACCGAAAATCACAAAGACTACCAGCTTGGTTTGAACCCACTAGAAGAAATCAAGCAGAAGAAATGGAAGTTATGATGAAAAACATTATATGTAAGAAATTGTGAAAAAGGGTTATGAATTGAAGCATTTCAAGATTTAGAACTATAGGTTCTTCCAGAAGGAAGAGAAGACTATGATAACATCTTGTTACCGTAAACCAGATATACCTCAATCAGAGCTATTATATCTCTTGCAATATCCATGGATTTAAGTTTACATTAGTTGGTTGTAAAAGATTGTTCTTCCCAATCGATCATTTGAGGAAGAAGCTTATGTAAAGAAATCTAAAGGTTTTGAGGTATACTAGAAAGAGACCCATTGTTACCCATGATTTTGGTCATCTTGATGGTGTATTGATGATGGTGAACTCAGGCTCCTAACAAGAACTTTCTCCTGAGAAAAGTGACATTCATCTCTTCCCAGAAAACATATTTTTGAAGAGAGTTCGCAGGTTGCTTATATCCTAGAGTGCGAGAATGACCTATTCTCGCAGGCTGCCTTCAGCTGGTGTGCGAACTTCTCGCACTGTGCTACATAACTAGGGTGCGAACTTGTTCTCAAGCTTGGAAAAAGATGAAGTCTCGATGGTTCTAGAAAGGAATCTTCTAGAGAATGGGTTGGTATTCAAATGGTTATCATTTTACTGGTTTCCCTGATTTGGTGGGATCATTCTTATCCAAGTAACCATCTCATCCTCTCCTATATATTGATGGGATTCTCATGGAAAACATTAAGCAAGATTAATTGGAGAATTGGTGAAGGAATTGTGTGAAGAACCTAGCTTGAACAAGAGCTTGGAGACTCTAGCAAGTCTATCAAGAGGAGTCAGATCTTCTTCATACAAGGATCGAGCAAGTGTGTGTGTTGGAACCAAGAGCCACCGAAAGGAAGCTTGCGACATCAAGGCGATCAGGTTGTATCTTCTACTTTCGATTAATATGATACAACGACATGTCCTTTTCCCATAAAGTCATTCTTACTTTATTGTGTAATTCCTTGATCATACACATAAGTTGACGATTGAATATATTTTGCTATCTTCAATTTGGTTGGTTTGTGTTGTCTTGATCTTGACCTCACGAGAGCGCCGGAGCGAAGTGGGAGCAATAGAGACCCTAGGAAGCGATACAAAGGTATGTCACTTGTTCCTCCCTATTAGATAATTCAATGGTCATAACTTAGGGAAAGAGTCATGTCCTGTCCTGTTTTGTTCTAGATCCAGGTGTATCTAGGGAGATTTGTTCATGTCCACACCTACCGATTAGTCCAATAACAAAATTGGCGACTCCACTGGGGATGCAACCCATTTTCTTTGTGGTTTTTGGTGTTTTTCCTTGGCCATTTTCTCTTGCCTTACCTTTCTCCATTCATGTCAATCTCTGAGTCTTCAGGATACCTTGATAGACCCTATGGGTCCAGAAGTCCCTTCGAATTTTTTGTCTTTTTCCAAAAAATTGCCTAGTTTCAGACATTCTCGCACTAAACCCCATAGTGTCCTGTGAGAATACTTTGAGTTCGCACTTTTCTTTTAGGTCCAGTGCGAGGTTCTCACACTTTGCTCAAAGCTAGCCTGTGAGAATAACCCATTCTCGCACTGTGTAACACTGATAGCCTGCGAACCCTCTTTTCAAAATTTTGGATTTAAGATTTTTGCATGTTCAGCTGCCCAGATTAGTATAGGTGCCTGAAAAGAACTTCTTGGACCATTAATTGATGTTTTCTTGTCTTCGGATTTTGTGCACGATCAGTCTTTGGAAATCAAAGGCTCTCCCTGTCCATCTTTTTCTAGAATTTCATCTCTTGACTTTTCTTGGCAAAGATATACTCTCTGATTTTG
Source organism: Picea engelmannii (assembly GCA_009831015.1). Classification (NCBI taxonomy): domain Eukaryota; kingdom Viridiplantae; phylum Streptophyta; class Pinopsida; order Pinales; family Pinaceae; genus Picea; species Picea engelmannii. The sequence continues at coordinate 90,146 of ML802989.1, forward strand.
GAATATGAGTGCTTGTTTGGTTAAGAACCAATGATCGGTTGAAAGTTGGGATTCTTTGTCTTTCTCATTTGCTCATTATTTAGAAGATTACTTTTCTCATGCAATTGAAAAGACTAGTTTGGTCTGCCTGTCATTTTTGTTTCCATTGAAAGATTGGTTTGGGTTTTTGTTTATTGCTCGTTCATTAGTTTTTGGTTTTCCTCACTTTTACCATCATGGTGTAGGTCCTTTTTGAAAAGTGAAAAACGTTTTTCTTTCAAAAGCATTTTCGTCTTCGAAAATATTGAAAATCAATTGTTGAAATTATTGAAAAAGAAACAATAGAGAATTGTTATTATTGCGTGATTCGTTGCAATTGCATTTTAAAGGAAATTGTGTATCGTAGTTCAAGATTGGTCCGAAAAACTTCTCTTTCCCTCCCATACATAGGATTCATTGAACGCAAATTGATATATTTCATTCCTATCTATGCATTGTTGGGTCAGAATCTCATACAACATCAATTTCATCTCCGTTTCCTTTGAGTAACAACATCCCTTAATAACGTTGCGCAATTGTAAAATTTAACTAGTAACTCTTTTCTAGGGCTCTATTACACCAACATTTAGCTAGGTTGTCGCTTTGGAATAGGTAGAGAGATACACTCTCCAAAGCACAAAACACACAATAGCATCTTGTGTTAAGGAGTGTCAAATTCCATTTACAACATTTTTTCCTGGGAAGCCCTTCTCACACAAGGGTCAAACCCGAGGTCGCATTGATATTGATAGAGTTACTCACCCTGCTTTGTTGATATCGGTGTAGAGATTGCATGTATTACGGGGGTCACTTGGAGGTATACCCACAATGATGAGTGAAAGCCTTTTAAGTTGATTTCAGGCTAGATACCTTGCCCTTGCGTGTAGATCGGACTATCGACTGTCCCCCCAGGCTTTATTGTTGTCGGTGGTAACCTTAGAAACCTATCTTTCTAGGGTCTTACACAAGGTGACTGTGAAGGGGCAAGTCTTCATGGTACTTGGAATTGACATTGGCCAAACTCACTCGGGATCCTTGGAGGGTATACCCACGATTATGTGTGGGAGCTTGCACAAGTGTGTAAGTCCGTTAAGCAGGTTGTCAGTGAAACTTTTCCACCCTATCCCAACCCCTTCTCGTCTTGTTGTTGTGACGTTGGATTTCATCACCAACTAGTGACTTCGGAATTAGAAGGTCTTGTTTTCTTGGTATTGTTTCCTAGATTTTGTTTACTAGCGCGTGCTATTTGTCTACCCAAGTTGACCATAAGATTTTCTTCGTAAGTTTGTAACTCGTTCACAATAGATCCTCCACGTCATTCACGTAGAATGCAGGGTTTATCTCTAGAACATCTAGAAGGTTCTCAACCCCTTCCTACAAGCTCACCTCAGGGATCTCCTCAACAGAGTGAAGTCCAAGACGTTACCACGCCACAAGTGGAATGGACCGACTCTATAAAACATTTCCGAATTACCAATACTTGAGAGGACTTTCGACTTCACCCTGATTCTGAGAGACAGTTTATGCGAGTGAATTCTTCCGGAGAATTAGTTGTTGTGTCTTCTAGATCACCAATTGGACCCTTTCCAGGAATAGAGGGCCAAGATCCTTTTTGGTCTACGGGCGTTTTTAGATGGGACCTTTTTGGTGCAGGATTAGGCATTGAAACCACCGTCTCACCTGTGCTCTCTGAAACCTCTAACCCAAACACAATACCATTTACTACTGCCTATTATTTTCTTGGTATGGATGCCCCGCGATCTGACCACATATTGACCATCCCTATAGAAATGGTCCATTACTCAGATACTACGAGTATTCACACTGGGATTACTGCGGTTAGTCAAGCCCCCATCAGCACACCACTCATGCCTAGTGTCACCCCGACACTACCTCCCAGATACCGTGCGTTGAATGCTTCCATTCCCACTCCTATGAAAACCCCATCCGACACTCCTGGTGGTCTCTCTTCTTCTGGGCACTCTCTTCCCAGTTTTATTCTGACACTTCCTCCACCCCATTTTGGAGGACCTTTCTCGTCCTCCACTGGCAGTCTTAATCCTAGTGGAACTATTCCGTCATTCACACCAAATTACCAGATTCCCGTTGGTGGACAATTTCACCAAGGAGGTTTGACTCAACCCCCCCTTAGTGGGCAAATTCCTATTGGCACGCAAATCTCAATTGGAACACTGCCCCCAATTGGAACACAACCCGCGCTTGGAGGACAAACCCCACCTTATGGACAAAACATACCTCCATCCTTGGCTCAGTATTGGAATCATCTGATACAACATACTCCTCAATCGACTGGGGGGAAACAACTTCCAACTGCATCCATGATACCCCCTAGTATAGGACAACCATATCCAGGTACGTCCAATCCTATTTGGGGTTTGAATGCTCAAACTCACGTCCCTATTCAAGGATATAATCCCATGACCTACTTTCCTCTACAACCACCACTGAATCTGCCTGGGTCTTCACATTATATGCAGACTGCTTATGGTCCTACTGGTTTGCCGACGGGGCTTCCTCCCCAAATCCACCAGTACCCGCATGTGAATCAACAGTTACCCTTCTTGGCCACTTTGGATCTCCCAGACTTGTCAAGAATTTTAAATGATCCAATTCATCACTCTCCCCAATGGCCCGCTATACCAGCCAAGATACCATCTGACATCCCTAAATTCAACGACAAAGTGGAAGATGACCTGAACAATCACGTCATGACTTTTCACCTCTGGTGCTCATCCAACTCGTTGATGGATGATTCTATTTGTTTACGTCTTTTTCAACGGACCCTCACGGGTTCTGCTGCGAAGTGGTATATAGAATTACCGCGAGGTTTCTTCGTTGACTTCAACACCCTAGCTATGGCCTTCCTCACCCATATATCCGTTATGAAACGAGGACTGAGATTTTGAGTTCTTTCAAACAAAACAAAGCCACTCATATATCTGATCACATTCATGAGTGGCGATGGAGATGACATCTCATCAAACTTGAACTCCCCGATCAGCTACTGGCAGAGTGGTTCACAAAATCATTTGTGAACAACATCGGTCATGACATCGCCATGGGTGGAATGGTCACGGAAGAGCAGGCCATAAGTCGTGCTCAATACCTTGACCTCGTTTACTCACAAACAGGTACCATTTGCGACTTCCTACCTGATGCACCTCGTCCTTCCACTTTCGCCACTTCAACTACTCCAGCTTCTTCTCATGCAGCCGATGGTGTGATTGGCACTTTCCATGCCCAACCACATTCTTCCTCAAGCACCAACCCCAAACCTGCTTCTTCTAATGTTCAAAATGCTCCATCTCCTGCCCCTCCCACCGGTAAGACTTCTGAGGTAAATGCGGTTCAATCTACCCCAGCTGATAAAAACAAAACCAAAAAGGGAAGGGGTAAGAATAAGGAGGACAAAAATACTTCTCAAGCAGAGCAAACCAAAACTCCACCTGTTGACAATAGGGATAAGCACAAACCTCGATACCCTTGTCTTATTTGTGGTGATGATCACTACGCGAAGGATTATCCACGATGCACCGAGGTCACTAAGTTCCTTCAAGGAGCCCCAAAACCACCTGCTCCGGCCATTTTGTCCCAACCCTTCCCGTCTCAACAACAGGCCCAATTGGTCATTCATGACCAACCATCACCTTCTACTACATCCTATGTATTGATGTGTACTAGCGATTCAAAGCAAAACGACATTGCACTCACCACTTGAACCAAAGATTATTCTCCCTCTAAAGAGAAGGTTGATGATCCACCTCCTTCATTGGTACAACCCTCTCCCACGACTCCACCTACCAATGGTCCTCTTCATCTCGAATGACCGAGCCTTGACACAGTTCTTCGACCCCCCCCACAGGGCATCGTTCAAAAATCGGCTTTCAATCCTCATGCTCATGCTGCCCAGAACTACAACATTGTTGAAGATCTGGCCCAAGCACCTTTTGCGATGTCAGCCCTCGAAGTCCTTCAAAGTTGTCCCACACAACGAAAGGCACTGTTGAAAGCTATCGGTGGAATCGATCTGACGGATACGAATTTAATAATTTTTGACTTGGAATATCACATTCCAAGGTTACCCCC
>ML802989.1:94320-118936 GCA_009831015.1 Picea engelmannii
TATCACATTCCAAGGTTACCCCCTCAACTCGCGTTCCAGATCCAAGTGATTGTCTCTGACAAAAACATTTGTCGAACCGTTATCGACGAGGGTGCCTCGACGTGTGTCATGTCTCTTACTTGCTGGAAAGCCATTGGCTCTCCCTCTTTGAATGAATCCTAGAACACTCTCAAAGCCTTCAATGGCTCCAGTTTTAAGCCCTACAGTGTTCTTCCTTCATTGCCCATCACGTTAGAAGGCAAAACGGTCCAATTCGAAGTGGAATTCTTTGACGCTCCTCTTGATTACAATCTTCTGCTTGGCCGTAGTTGGATAAATTCTATGCGCGCAGTTGTGTCGACCCTTTTTCGTGTGGTACGTTTCCCACATTAAGGGAAGGTAGTCACCCTCGACCAATTAGCCTTCTTTAACTCAGATACCCGTACTGGCAACGTACCGTTCATCGCTAAAACCCCACCAGTTTATGAGAACGTCGGTGTAGGCCTTCTCAAAGACTCTTTGTCAATGGGTACTTTCCCCATTCCACCACCCGATGTTCCACGCTCATCCATTGCTTCAATCAACATGATCTCCACCTCGATTCAAGGAACTCCTGCGTCTCACGACCCATGGATGGTACCTGACCCTGGAGATCATCTTCGTTACGGCAATGAAATGCCATTAAGTCTGGTCGAATCCGCCTATCAAGCTATTCAATCGGCAACCCCTTCTACCCCCTCTCTTGGTGAGTTATCTCTAGATCCTTTCCATGTCATTTTTCCCACAAACGAGATGATCATGTCTATCATGGAGGACACCCCTTGGGACGATGGACATCATCGTTCCATCCTCTTCCTAGAGAAACATACCATTGAGAACTACCAATGGATATCGACCCCGTCGACCATTGTCCTCATCTCAACCGTTCCCAAGTCCACACACGATGTGTTTTCCGAAGGGAACTTAAGCAATATCTCGCCCACTATTCCCCTCGACATATCCATCAAACCTGGAATTGTCGAAAATGTCCATATCGTAGCTTCGTGTTCCCCTGACAAAATCGTCACCAACACATTCCTTTTCAAAGAGTTTCATGACATCTTCGCCTGGAGCTACGAAGAAATGTTGGGTATCGACCCCGACATTGTGATACATGAGATCAAGACATACCCCGACGCTAAACCCGTCCGGAAACGCCTTCGTCCAGTTCACCCACGTAAAGCGGCTGCTATCAAGCTCGAAGTCGAGAAACTTCTCAAGGCCAACTTTATTTACTCGGTGGCTCTCACTGACTGGGTTTCCAATCTTGTCCCGATCGACCAGAAACAAGGCACCATCCGTGTATGCGTTGATTATAGGGATATCAACAAATCTTGTCCCAAAGACAACTTCCCTACCCCCTTCGTCGATCAGATTGTCGACGATTGCACCGGAAGTGAAATCTTCTCTCTGATGGATGGTTTCTCCAGGTATAATAAAATCAACATTGTTCCCGAGGATCAACATAAGACTACTTTTATTTGTCCTTCGGGTACTTTTGCCTATCGGAAACTCCCCTTTGGTCTCAAGAACGCTGGCGCGACTTTTCAACGCGCTATGTCTTATGCCTTCCATGATATCAAGCACATTGTGCAAACATATCTGGACGATTTACCCGCTCACTCAATGCACCGAGTCGATCATCCAACCCACCTCCGAGCCATTTTCGTCCGGTGTCAGTTTTACCGTATACGTTTGAATCCTCACAAGTGTGTTTTTTGTGTGGAATCCGGCCGACTTCTATGCTTTATTATTTTACGTCAAGGGATCAGGGTAGATCCTTTAAAGGTTGAGGCGATCCTTAATCTCCCTCCTCTTTCTACACTTCGCTAGTTACAAAGTTTGCAGGGGAAAGCAAACTTTCTTTGTCGTTTTATCTTAAATTACACCGAGATAACTCGTGGATTTACGCAGCTCCTAAAAAAGGGGTCTGAGTTCGTCTAGGATACCATTGAAAACAAAGATTTTGAAGCTTTGAAATTGTCCCTAACACGTGCTCCACTTCTCTTTCCCCCTGATTACAGTCACGATTATTTCCTCTACCTTGCCGCCTTGGATTACACCATTGGTGTGGTTCTCGTCCAAGAGGATGATTTTAATGAAGAACATGTTATCTATTACTTGATTCGAAGTCTAACGCCTACCAAAACCAAGTATTTACATGTCGAAAAACTGGCCTTGGCAGCCGTCCAAGCCGTCCAACACTTCCGGCACTATATCCTCTCTCGCAAGACTACAGTGATTTCTAACTGCAACCCTATGCAACACATTCTCACACGTCAATTGCTAGGGGGAAAATACTCCAAATGGATTTTGATACTCCAGGAGTTTGACTTGGAATTTGAACGTGCCAAGTCCAAGAATTCCTAAGTGTTTGCTGAGTTGACATGTGACTTTCCCTATTCTGAAACGGAAAATGTAGTGGCTGATTCATTACCCAATGAATCCCTTTTCCTCATCAGCTCTGATGATCTTTGGTATGGCGATATCATCATATATCTCCAAACCCAAAATTTCCAGCCAACTTTGTCTAGCACTGACTGACGTCGAATACACTACCAAGCCCGTCAATATATTATCCTCGGGGATACTCTTTATCGTCGGGGGATTGACTCAGTTTTTCGACGCTGCCTAACGTTCGATGAAGACGAGAAATCTCTGAATGACTACCATTCTGGAGCCTGTGGTGGTCATATGTCGGGGTATGCTACTACCAAGAAGATCTTATGAGCAGGGTATTTTTGGCCTTCTTTATTTAACAACTACATAATCGTCGTTCAAAAATGCCATGCTTGCCAGACCTATAATCATAAGATACAGTCACATCCCGCTCCTCTTCACCCTATGGTCTGTTTGCGAAATGGGGCATCGATTTCATGACATGTCACCCCCACTCGGCTGGGGGGCATGGATACATTATTGTAGTCGTAGATTACTTTACGAAATGGGCCGAGGCGATGCCGACATTTGACAACACTGGAAAGACCATAGCATTATTCATTTTTAATCACATCATAGCTCGTTTTGGTGTTCCCTGGGCTATCGTCACTGATTACGGTAGCCATTTTTGAAACTTCATGATGTTCGAACTTACTGAAAAGTTGGGTCTTCGCCATGAAAACTCAACGCCCTATTACCCACAAGCCAACGACCAAGTCGAAGCAATTAACAAAGTTCTCATAACTATGCTCCGATGAATGATAGGGATTCACAAAACAAGTTGGCACACAATGTTGTTTTCGACATTGTGGGCTTACCGGACATCCGTCAAGTCCGCTACTAGGTTTACACCTTTCTGGTTAGTCTATGGTTTGGAAGCCATTCTCCCGATTGAATGCAAGATACCCTCTTTAAAACTCGTTGTTGAACTCCTACCAAATACTTCTGCTGAGGAATAACGTCTATTGTATCTTATGCGATTAGACAAAACTCGATGTGATGCTACCCTAGTCATAGAAGCTCAGAAAAAACGTGTCAAGGCCCAATATGACAAACATGTCAAGTCTCGCATTTTCTCCGAAGGAGATCTCGTTCTCCTGTATGAACAAGATCGAGATATGCTAGGAGCTGGAAAATTCGAAGCCATGTGGCGAGGTCCTTATATCGTTAGATGATTTTTGGAAAAAGGGGCTTATGAGTTAGTAGATTACGATGGTATCCCTTTGAGTGAACCCAGAAATGGGTTGTACTTGAAGAAGTACTATGCATAAGATCACCTTGCACGAGTACCTGTATTTTTATTGTATCATACTTCTTGTGTGTTACGGTAGCTTGCTTTTGTCGTTATCTGGGCTCTACCCTTATGTGACATTGTGTTTGATTTCCAGATGTTGGAATCTTCGCTACCCTACATTGGCTTCGCTGATGGCGCTAGCCGTAGTAGTCAGAACCTTGCTTCTGCTGCATGGGCAATTTATGTCCCTACAAACGAACTTGTCTCCTTACGAGGTGTGTGTCTCGGCCATGCGACCAACAATATTGCAGAGTATAGCGTCGTTATCGAATTGTTGATTGATGCTATCTCACTCGGAATCCGTCATTTGGTTGTGCGACTCGATTCGCAGCTCATAGTACTACAGTTAAGTAATGTCTATACTATTCGAAGTCCTACATTGTTACGGGTGTATTTGAGAATTCGCCTCTTGGAACGTTATTTTGATTATATTGAATATCAACATATTCCTAGACGTCTAAATACATTAACTGATGCATTAGCTAACTATGTATTAGACATACATTTGGGTCATTTATAAATCAATCGCATCAATTTTCACACAACACAAGATAAACCGGTAGAAGCCGTATGTATATATAACGATCAAAAGAGTTTTTACAAAAAAGTTTTGTCCGAGGACCAAAATTTCAAAATCTGAAGCTTATAGCTTCTACAAAGTGACGTCATGGATGACGTTCATGGTAACACACGACTGCCCGGGCAACCCTACGAAGCAGTCGGCCAATGGACTCTGACACTCCTACTGTATGACGCTGATAACATCGTGGAACCTCTCCAAGGGGCATGTCCGGAATGTCTGCTGTCAAACCCTCTAGGTTTTGTTCCACCGCTTCATAATCTTCGGCGTCCCATCATGGCACTGGTGCCACCTCTCCTCGTCGCTGAATAAGAGAAGTACCAGGAGGCTGGTAAGGTTCCACGTCTGTGTCATCAAAAAAGAATTTTGTATTTAGACCTTGGATGAACATTAAAAACATTTTCATATGATAAAATTCACAAAAACATTTAAAAAGAAAAAAAATGTGTACTTCTTACCGAGATCCCCCCACTGAGCACCCTCGGGCAGGACCAAGTCCAGATCTCCTCGGAAGTCCAACCTGGCATAAGAATAATCATCGACCATCAACATTTGTGGTCGCAACTGGTCAAAGAAGGCATCATTATATTTGATTATTGGTCCAGCTACGTGTCGGGCCATGAGCTGACACCACCTCAGCATTCCTGGATCTGTTGGAGACGGTAAACCCCACTCAACCTGTAGCCTCAGCAAGGAAACCCTCTCAAGGAAGAAGGAAACCAACAAAGACCCGTACCCGAATTGCTTCAGGTTGCCTCGCCTGCATTTGGTCAACTACCTCTTCATTCTACGAAGCACTGCATCTGCCCAGTTAAAAACCCGAGGCTCAGTACACTCTATGGAATACTGAAAGCAGCTCTGGAGAGACATGTGAGGAGCAGCGCTCCCAGCCATATGAGTAATGGTGAAAAAAATAGTGTGGAGGGTCAAATCCTGCACTCCCCAAATGGCTACTTTCCCTTTGCTCCTCTCTACCTCTGGAACACAGTGCAAGCGACAGTACTCACTCATGGGCAGCCCACCACCTCTGCTACCAGTCAGGCTCGTGTGGTACCCACACTGTGACAGTCCTGTCAAGAATTAAATGTCCTCGATATCCAAGGACAATGTATGGACCCCTACATGGAATACTTGCTGGTTAGGATCCCACATATGCACAAGGTACTCCAATAACCTGACTTGGGCCCTCATGCCTAGGATACGAAAAAATTTCAGAAGACCATAGTCTCGTAAAGTGGCAATGATGGCTGGATGATTTTCGAAAATGGCATCATCTTCTTCGTGCTCTCTTTCACGCCATTCCAGAACCATGGTGATGGCCAAATACTTGCATAAGAAGCATAAGAAGAAAGTTTATAACTCTATTCAACACTTGGTATCTTTTCATTGAGCAAAACTTTAGAAAAAATTTCCACTTTGCGGTTCTCACAGGTGCCCTTTAGGCACAGTGCAAGGTTCTCGCAGGTGCCTTTGGGGTCACCTGCGAGAATGAGGCATTTTCACAGGTCCCATGTGGCTGGCCTGCGAGAATGGTTGAGCGCAACTTTAAACCCCAAAACAAACTCAAAACTATGTTTTTTGCCAATGAAAATAAAAAATAAAACCATGAAAAGGTAGAGTACAAGGAGCTTACCTCACTGTCGGAGATGGTTCGTCAAATGGATGCTCGTAAATCCCGCAATCAAGCACCAAAATTCAAGGGCAAAAGAGGGGTTTTGGACTCAAATATTGGTAAAGTTAAAATGGTTATGGTAAAAAGAACTTTTACCCCTTTATATTTACTTTTACCATTTGTTATTGGATTTTATAATTGTTTATTTATTAAAACTTAATGCCTAATGCCCTTTTAAGTACGACTTTTGCAGGCGTAACGACTTCGATGTTCATGCACAGGGATGCAGATATTTTTTATTCTTCATCGCATGTTTTGATTGTTTTTTATGGTTTTTGTACAAAACCTCGAGCTTGGTCTTTGTCCGTTCTCATGCTCGAAAATACATGAGAACGCGATCGAGAACACTTTTATCACTTTTTCGGGCTCAACAAGGTTATACGAAAAAGGAACCCCCTTGGAGTCTCCTTTAATCTCTTTTTAGACTCTCTAAACATGAAAAGATTGCCGAGCGACCTTGTTATTTTCACGCTCGTTAAAGTATTTGAAGAAAGCATCTGTTAAGTGATAATTTATCTCTTTTTCAGTCTCATCGGACTATTTTACGAAAAAGGAACTGAGAGAGTTCTCTTTTAAGTGTTTTTCCAGACTCTATAATCATGAAAAACCTTTGAGTTTTCTATCTTTGGACTCGTTAAACAAACATCGACAGACCCGTAATGGGACCGAACCGCTCCTTCCTAGGGTTCGTTAAACATACTCTGAAGGATGAGCTTATATCAACAAGCATATGTTATCCTCCTCAAGCTTGCGTAAAAATAAAGAGGTACTCGCCAGAAATGGTGGGGAAAAATTTGGGAAAGGGATGTGTTCTCGTATTCATATTAATTGGCAGTAAATGTCGTTCTTGAACATGACACCCCCCTATTCATTATTTGAAGCCGGTTCAGGAAATCCATTTGTCTATCATTCGATTTGCTACAAGGTCATACCCTGCTTCGTCTCTGAGTCAATGCTACCAAATCGTTGGTCGTGTCATTCATATGTTCAAGAGAAGTTCATCTGAAACCTCTATTGAGTCGGCCATCTGTAGTTGTCCATTTTCTCTATGTCGACCTTCCCTGTGTCCAGTCCAACTTATATCATACTCTGTTTCACCTTCAAAATATGTTACTCATTTCGTGTCATTGATGGGGGATACATCAAGGCCTTCCTGTGACGAGTTTTGTTCCGTCGACTTCAACTCATTATTCGGAAACAAGACTTAGAAATTCTTTGGTACCTTGGAACTTGCATGCCTCAATGGTAGGTTTCCTTGCTTTCGATAGTGGGTTTACATCATTGATCCCTAATTGAAAGATTCCGTCGGATGTTCGACCTCAACTCATTCATTCACATTTGATGGATTGTACTAGTGTACCTTGGGAGTCATTGACATTAATGGTGATTTCCCTCGCACTTGTTAATGGTTTCATCAATGACCAATAATCAAGTGGTTTCTACCATGTTCGACTTCAACACATGTAATCACATGGTTAGATTCGTACTTTCAGGCGACGATTGAATACCCTGGATCTCATCTCTTTGTCCAGGTTGCGATGGAATATGTATAATTTGCGACACATAGATCAAATTTGTATGTCTCGTGGCTATGTCGTCTCAATTTGAATTTTCTTGCATAGATCCACAGTGTATTCATGGTGGCTATGCTCTATTTTGATGGCATGGATCCACAGTGTATGATTGGTGGCCATGACCTATGCCTATAATTTCATCCGTCTGTGATCTGAGTATGGGAATGCCTACCTCAGAACTAGTATGATATTCTGCAGATGCTTGGTTGTTTGCAGGTTTCCGATTAGGTGCGCTCCTGGTTTCCGACACACACGCAATTTACAAAGCATTTCGGCTATCATTGATTCTGGCCTCATACTTTGGGGGGCATTCTGTTACCCATGATTTTGGTCATCTTGATGGTGTATTGATGATGGTGAACTCAGGCTCCTAACAAGAACTTTCTCTTGAGAAAAGTGACATTCATCTCTTCCCAGAAAACATATTTTTGAAGAGAGTTCACAGGTTGCTCATATCCTAGAGTGCGAGAATGACCCATTCTCACAGGCTACCTTCAGCTGGGGTGTGAACTTCTCGCACTGTGCTACATAGCTAGGGTGCGAACTTGTTCTCAAGCTTGGAAAAATATGAAGTCTCGATGGTTCTAGAAAGGAATCTTCTAGAGAATGGGTTGGTATTCGAATGATTATCATTTTACTGGTTTCCCTGATTTGGTGGGATCATTCTTATCCAAGTAACCATTTCATTCTCTCCTATATATTGATGGGATTCTCATGGAAAAGGTTAAGCAAGATTAATTGGAGAATTGGTGAAGGAATTGTGTGAAGAACCTAGCTTGAATAGGAGCTTGGAGACTCTAGCAAGTCTATCAAGAGGAGTCAGATCTTCTTCATACAAGGATCGAGCAAGTGTGTGTGTTGGAACCAAGAGCCACCGAAAGGAAGCTTGTGACATCAAGGCGATTAGGTTGTATCTTATACCTTCGATTAATATGATACAACGGCATGTCATTTTCCCATAAAGTCATTCTTACTTTATTGTGTAATTCCTTGATCATACATATAAGTTGACGATTGAATATATTTTGCTATATTCACTTTGGTTGGTTTGTGTTGTCTTGATCTTGACCTCACGAGAGTGCCGGAGTGAAGTGGGAGCAACAGAGACCCTAGGAAGTGATACAAAGGTATGTCACTTGTTCCTCCATATTAGCTAATTCAATGGTCATAACTTAGGGAAAGAGTCATGTCCTGTCCTTTTTTGTTCTAGATCCAGGTGGATCTAGGGAGATCTATTAGTGTCCGCACCTACCGATTAGACCGATAACACCCATGTATGCATATATAAGAAGACCTTGTATGGATTCAAACGACTTGATGCAGAGTATCTCATATACAACAGAAGCATGGTGAAAAATTTCTATGACAGAGATATTGTATCAGAACAGTTACTTAGAATTCTGGTATGATGGATTGCTAATCCATGGAAAACTCTCATGATGATAGAAGAAGTGATACTTGAATATGTTTCAGTTGATCCTTTTCACAATGCCATGAGCTAGAAGGAAACAAAAGTGTTGAATTTGACCATCATATATTGTAATAATCAGAGCTATATGAAGCCTTCATAGAAAACCAATTTTCCATGATAGACTGAAGTTCATTGAGATCAAACATTACATTCTCTGTGATGAATTCTAGAAAAGAGAAGTGGTTCTCCAATATATATCTCCACAGATGAGAAGATAGTAGATATTTTTGTAAAACCTCTGTCCAAGATGAAAATTTTGCAAGATGGGACTCTCGGAGACGAATTCCTTATTGGAAAAGGAAGAGATTACTCCTAGATTGGGAGGGAGCACTGATGTGTTATTGATTTATGGACAGTCATTTTTCAGTTCGAAAAATGGTCCAGGATGAGCAGTTCCTTTGCAATTTGGAAAGTGGTTTGAGATTTCTGACAGAGAGGCATTTTCCAGTTTGGAAAATGGTCTAGATCGGACAATCATTTTCATAATGAAAATGATTCAATATATTGTTGATGTACCATAGATAGTGATTCCCCTTGTGGACAATGTGGGGGAATCTTCTAGGATAGTCATTCTTCTTGGAAGTCACTCTGAGTAGTGGTCAAGTAGAATGGTTTTCCTCATTGGGCAGTCATTATTTTGAAGTTCACAGTTGTAAGCAGTTTCAAAGAATGGTTTGTTTTTTAGGTTGGTACAGGACAATCATTTTCGTCAAGAAATGGTCCGGACAGTCATTCCCTAGGGCAGACTCATTCTCTCCATGTTTCACTATGATTAGTGCCAGAGGAATGGCCCAGTTAGGTGAATGGTCCAAGTCCAGCAATCAAGAACATGCATTCCCTAGGGTAGACTCATTCTCTCCAGGTCGCACTATGACTAGTGCCAGAGGAATGGTCCAATTAGGTGAATGGTCCAGGCTCATAAATCAGGGACAATTATTCTTCTATGCTTGAGAAGAATAGTCCAGATAGCCCATGGCTGATGTTTTACTTTCTGAGGGAAGATTCTCTTTCAGATATCACATATGTGAGTGGATGAATGGCCCATATGACTCAATTTATGTCATGATATTGTTTCTATGCAGGTTTATATCAGATGATATGATTTATATGGAGACGGTATGTCTCTAGACAATAGATGTATGCTATTGTGATGGATGTGTTCCACTGGTTGTGACTATCTGTCACTAATTAAGTAGACGTGTGCTACTTGGTGTGGTTGTGTACCATTGGATAGTAGATGTGTACTACTATGGATAGACACAGTTGTGTTCTATTGAATGACATTGTTCTGATTTCCATGTAGACTATCAATAGTGTTGAAAATGATTAACAACTAGATGGATAGTCAATGTACTAGTGGACAGACATTCTCTAGGCAAAAAATGGTCTAGGACATTTATTCTTCTAGGATGTATGTCTGGATTAGAAGAATAGTCCATGTAGCCCATGGCGTGGCTTCCAACATCTGTTGGAATAGTTATTCTTCTAGGACATATGTCCAGATTAGAAGAATGGTTATTGTATCACTCTGTGGAGTGAGTGACTTATTCAACATCATGCCTGATTACTCAGATGGAATATGGATTTGAGAGATGATGTAGTTGATGCTATCAATTGATACTAATAGTGATGATGTTGCTCATGATCTAATCATGAGATATCCTATATGTCTATGATGATGTTACCGGTTGAATGGTATGTTTGTACTCAAGACCATTTCCTTCAATACCTCCTTAGCTAGGAGGGAGTGTTGATATTATGGTAGTTGTGGGAGGTATTAACCTCCACATGTAACCCTGATGAGAATAAAATATTTCGAGAAGCAAGAAGAAACCCTAAACCATTGGACATAACCCTAGAAGACAAGTTGGCTAAAGGAAATATTTAATATTGAGTGTTTAGCCTCCAGAATGAGAAGTCAACCTAGAAAACTAAGGAAAAACAATATAAATACAGGATGCCAGAGCTCATTTTGAGGAAATAACTCGCAACTACAGAAATGTAGGAGTTTGCACTACAGAAACTGAGTAAGTGCACAAGTCTGGAGGGTAGTTGCAACTGCAACAATTGCAAACTGTATTCTTGGTTTAGGCTAGGACTTTAAATTGGTTATGGTTTGGACTTTCTACCTTGTGTGCTAGCTCTGGAGAGAGGTATGCCTCATTGATTGGCTATTAGGCCTAGGGTTTGCTTCCAGAATCATTCTCTGTCAAGGTTAAGGTGCTCGGGGGTGGCTTCGGCCTATGGTTGGGTGACAATATTGCTATATTGTCTATGGTTAAATGAGCACATCTATTATTTCTAACACAAATGAAGTGGATGAAACCTACATTAAATGAATAAGTGGCTTGAAACTTGCATGAACTAAAATTATCATATAAAATTGTGGGAACTTACAACTTTGCTCATCAAATTTAATTTATATTTCAAATGATTTAATAAATTAATTTTTTTTTATAAATTTTAATAAATTAAACACTAATAAATATAAAATTATAAAAAAGTATAACTATTAATAAAACCTATATATATATATTAAACTTAACCTAGTAATATAGAACATGGAAAACAAACTTATCCAAGATTAAACTTCAATACAATGCATTGCAAGCACATGTAATCAATCCAACCTTCTTGGATCCAATGCACAACGTTAAAACCATGGATCCACAGTGCACAATGCAGTGACAAAATACTCCACGCTACAAGATTCATCACTGAACTCTTAGGACTTGTTGCGCAGTTCACAAACTACACGAAATTTTGTGCATTGTAATATAAAACGCTTTAAGAAATATTTATAAATGCAAAATGACAAACTACTATGGTTAGCACATAAACTCATAAATATGAATTGCTTGATATTAATAAACTTCAACGCATTGCGCGCGATTAAAGAATACAATAACTAAGATGATCTTCGGCTCCAATGGCTTATTCTACCAATTTTACAGAGACAAAGATTGTTCTCAAACTTCTTTAACTCCTCAGTTGTTGTTGTTAATCTTCTACCTCTTTGCCTCTTTTTTGTATTACTTTGCATCATCTGATTAATTAAAAGACTCAAAATTATATGGACTCTGACTGAGACTTCCTACATAAGCTAATACTAAATTAACATTAAACACTACCATTAATACGACTGAATCTTCAACCACTTAATTGAACTCGAGAAGATAAAGATCGTCTATATTAATAGCTTCTCCGCTTGCCGACTGACTTTGAGTAAATGTGTGAATTTGCACTTGCAGATTGTGAGACTGGCTGACTGACAATTTGGCTACTAACAGATTGAATAACAGAAAAATCGGTGGTGACATGAAGATCTCATCGACTTGTAATCACTATTTCCAACACTCCCCCTTAATTATAAGTAGGTGAGATTACAAAAGAAAATAACATCAAAAATTTGAATTTTTGTTTTACTGTCACTCATATGTTACTGCATAGACTCCCAGACTACTGCACAAATTTTGAAATGCATATCTTGCTAAAGCCTTTGTAAAAATGTCTGCGACTTGTTCTTTTGACCTACAAAAATCCAAACAGATATCTTTGTTATTCACCAATTATCTGATGAAATGATACCTTGTATCAATGTGTTTAGTTTTCTTGTGAAACACATGATTCTTTGATAACATGATGGCTGAATTGTTGTCACAAAATACTATTTTTGGTTCATGTTGTTACTACAACAAATCTTTTAATATTATTCTCATCCAAACTGCTTGACAAGTTGTGCTTGTAGCTGCGATGTAGTCTGCTTTTGCTGAAGAAAGAGTCAGTATGGGTTGCTTCCTTGATGCCCATGATACCATACTTGTTCCAAAATGAAATGTGTACCCAAAGGTACTTTTCCTGTCATCTATGATGCCTCCACAATCACTGTCAGTGTATCCAATGAGTCTGAAATCTTCTGAAGTGGATTACTTAATGCCAAAATATTTTGTTCCATTCACATATCTCAGGATTCTCTTTCCTTCCTTCCAATGTGATTCTTTTGGAGCTTCCATGAACCTTGAAATTACACTCACTCCATACATAATATCAGGTCTTGTCGCTATGAGATACATAAGACTTCCTACCAATCTTTTAAACAATGTGGGATCCAACTTGGACCCTTTATCTTCCTTGCTTAACTCAATCCTGATAGCAGGTGTTGTTGTTGCTTTGGAATTTATCATATTGAATATTTTCAATATTTCATGTGCATATTTAGATTGTGAGATAAATATGCCAATTTTTGACTCATGAAATTCAATTCACAAAAAATATCTCATAAGCCCTAAATCAGTCATTTCAAATTCATCCTTCATGACTGACTTAAATTCTTCTATGCCAAAATTACCCGTAAATATCAAATCATCCACATATCTAGACAAACAATTAGCATATTACCTTGATTATTTTATTTTATGTACAGTGTTGGCTCACTTTCACTTCTCTGAAATCCATTCTATGTGAGATAGGAATCTATGTGACTGTACTAATCTCTCGGAGCTTGTTTTAACCCATACAGTACTTTCTTTAATCTATACACTTTGTCTTCTTGTCTTGGAACCTAATAACCTTGTGGTTGTTCCAAATATACTTATTCTTCTAAGTTTCCATTCAAAAATGTTGACTTTACATCCATCTAATAAACTTGCCACTTGTACTACATGGAAATTTCTAACACGGATCTAACTGTGTCCATGCGTGCAATTGGTGCAAATGTTTCATTGAAATCAATTCCAGGTTGTTGTGTAAAGCCTCTTGCAACTAACGTTTCCTTGTACTTTTGTACATTTCCTTCTACATCTTCCTTGGTTTTATAAATCCACATGACACTTATAACATTCTTGTCTTCAAGTACATGTACCAATTTCCATGTTTGATTGTTCTCTATGCATCTGATTTATTCATCCATGGATTGTGCCCATATATCAACTTTGACAGCTTCTTCAGAGGTTAATGGATCATCTATTTGTGAAAACAAAGCAAAAACTGAAAATGAATTTGTTGCATCTTCATTATAGATGTCGTGAAGACTTCTTGTCTTTCTTGATAACATACTTGCTAATGTTGGATTTGGAGATGTAGAACTGCTCAGACTGCTTGCTGGTGTTTTTTTCACTCTACGTGTAGACTGCGTATCAATTGTTCTTACTGGAGTACTCTGCGATGTGGTTTGCATCGCAGTGCCAGGTGTAGAAGGGATTGTGCACTGACATGTACACGGTGTTTGAAACATCTCTTCTTCTTCTTCAGTTTCATCATGTGCCATAACATTAATGATCTTAACTGTCTTCTCTACACTACCATCCCATGCTTCAGTCTCCACGAGCTGAAAATTGCAACTGATTATGAATTTTCTTGTGACAGAGTCATACAGCTTGTATCCTTTTGTTTCTTCAGAATACCCAACAAATATGCAATTATTTATTTAATAAATAAAAATGTAAGAAAATAAAAGTCAAGAGTCCATCCAAATCAATAAACAATTCTTTCATTATATAGAAAACAATGGTGCATGTTTTTCCCTTGATAGGGAATTGGTCTCATGGAATGTGGGGAAAGGTGAAAGGGAATGGATTGGAATAGATCCCTGGGTAGGTAGAGGAAATGACTATACAATTTTGGAAGTAGCAATTAATGTTTTTCATAGAGAAGGCCTTTTCAACTTGTCACAAACTGCCTCTCCTGAACCCTCTTCCATATGACATCAATATTAGACGAAGGTAGAGAAGTTAGGTTTGGAAGGCCATGACAAGATTCAATGGAGTCATATACAAACAAAATTAAGTTAAGTCATGTTCAAATAAATGAAACAAAAGATGAGTTGGTTTGATCCAAGAACCTAATTTTAGGGATTTATACTCCAAAATTAGGTTATAAAGCAATGCATGCTCCTAATAGGCCAGAGGAAGTCCAATAGTGGTGGAAGGTGATAGTTAAATTATATCCCCTTTAAATACTAAAATATTTAAGTGGTTCTCAATAAAAAAACAATCCTTGACCTGGAAAATACTTCAAAAGAGGAACAAACCTAGGCTGAGTAGGTGTATTCTCTATATAAATTAAGAATAAAATGTAAGTCATCTTCTTATATTTTTCCCTTGCTCTAAATAAGTTCGGAGTGAGATGGATTCTATGATAGGTAAGAAGGACAATTGGAAAGAAAATTCAGTAGAAGAATGTCTAAGACAATGGATACAAAATCCCAAACTCAAAAACTTTAAAAGTCTTCCTTTAATCACTTCATGGGGCATCTAGTTAGTCTGAAATGCTAGAATCTTTGAGGATAGGTAGATTCCCCCTTTCCATTGTGCTTCTCAAGAAAAAACTGTATTTCCTAGTTTGAAAACTAGATCCAAAGTCTCTATGCAAAGAACAATGACCAATACCTTAATAGACAAAATTGGAGCTTCGAGGTATTTTGATGGAACTAGTCAAGGTGCCTCTAAAAGGAATGGAGTTGGTGGTATTATACATCTAAGTGACACACACACAACATAATATGCAAGGCCGAATTAGGGCAAGGGTCCAAAAATTTTGTTAAACTTCTTGCTTCAAAAAATTTCGTTAAATTGGAAACATACTAAGGGAAAACCAAAATTTAAGGTGTTTGGTGACTCATTGATTATTATCAATTGGATGAGAAGAAAAAACAGAATATAAAACTTGGTTTTGAGCCTAATATTTGATGAAGTTAAATCATCCCTATTTGTATTAAACTCATTTTTTTTAACTTGTCTATAGAGAACTTAACATGAAAACATAACTCTTATAAAAAGAAGAGTTGTAATTGGTTGAAGGTATAAGGATCCATATGAAAATCAAGGATGTCATTACTCTTAAAGAACATATTTTCAACATTTATATCTAATGACTCCATGGTGAGTTAGTGTTCCAATGAGGAACATGATATTAATGAACAAGCTCCATGATCAAGTATATGGTTATTATGTATCTATCTCAATTACACAAATATGGTTTTGGTGAGTTAGTGTTCCAATGAGGAACATGATATTAATGAACAAGCTCCATGATCAAGTATATGGTTATTATGTATCTATCTCAATTACACAAATATGGTTTTTACCCAATATAGCAATAGGGAAAGATGCATGCTTTAGTATGTTTTTCCCTATATTATTCTTACCTATAATTTTTTCCTTGATATACCAATAAAAGATGGATAGTATATATTATACATTCTGGGAATGGTTATAAAACTAACTACAGCGGACCATAGATAGGGCCAAGACCAAGGGAATAAAGAGATACGAGGGAGATAGATAATATATATGACATATTTGTATTGAATATTCAATTGAAATTTTTTATAAAGTAATTTTTTGATATTTTGTGACAAAGTACGATATTAAAAAAATTATTTTAAGTAATTCATTGATAACACTATTTTATTTATTTATTTTTTTATGATTTAGAAGAAAATCAAAATATTTTTTTCTATATACTTTTAGTATTAAATTTTCTTTCATCTTACATTAAAAAAATACGAAATTCCAATGAAGATTTCTTCTTCATTAGAAATCCTCCACATGTGTTTCACTTAATCACATTGAAGGCCCACTCTCAAAAGTAGGCGATATTGGGAGGAGTATCTCATAACATCCAATGCAAATTATAAGTGGTGAAATATAATGGCTTTTATGTGAAAGTTGAATCAAAACAATATCCTAGGAAAAGGATGTAAATAATTGGGGGAATTCTTATAAGGGATTGAAGATTGATAATGTACAAGTTATATCCAATGCATGGGATTTGTGGGTGGGTGGATAGGTTGTAAAGAAGAAAAATTTTGTTTGTGGGTGGGTAGATAGTTTGTAAAGAAGAAAATTTTTGCTTATATCTGTAATGGTTAAAGTGGTTTTATTAGATATGGAGAATACATTAATATTGATGGTAATTCTTTTTGTGATTAACATGGAGTTGACATGTAATTTAAAAAAACATTAATCAATATAAATCTATATTAACTTTAGATTTGTTATGCATTGAAAAGGACTAAATTCTTCAAAATTACAAACATTACCTCAAATATTTTTATTCAAAAACGTTTTCACATTAAAAAAACTAAACTTGATTCTTTTTAACATATTATACATCAAAAAATTGATTCTTTTTAACATATGATACATCTTGAATTAAGAGTGATGGAAGAACCAACTAATGTGGTTGGACTGTGATTTTTAATAACTAAAATGGTGAATATGTCAACATTGATGGCAATTGTCTATCATATGTGCCAATCTAAATGATTGATTTGGAGTACGAAAATCCAAAGGCAAATCAACATGGATTCATCATCCATGTTGATGAATAACTAGACCTATGGTTGGAAGAAAATGGAGTTGCTCACCTAGTAGACAACCATTTATGATAACGAGTAAGAGTCTTTTTCCCATTTTATATTTCTCTCTCTTTTTTTCCATGGGAAATTCCACGCAGGAAACTCACCCTATACTTCCCCACTTTGTGGATGATATGAGGTGCTAAACCGCAACCTCAGGGACAAAAGGCTCGAACCCGTGACCTCTCCCCGTACTGGAAGAGTGTGCGCACGTCTTACCATCTGTGTTATCCCATTTTATATTTCTCTCGCCATCGAGTAAGAGTCTTACACAATTTTTTGGTTTAGAGTTGGATATCTATAGTAGTGGGGCTCAGGGATCACTTATCAAATATGGTGAATGGCCCATGGTCACCTCAAATAAGAAAATATATTATAGTGGCTAAAAATATTTATAGGTAGTTAATATTTTATTCTTTGGATCAATGTGTTTATTTGTTATGAATTTTTTTCAATGCTCCATGTAATTATAAATACAATGATTAAAGATGGATTTATGCGGTTTTTAATTATAAGTATGAATGGTTGTATTGAAAATATATGTTTAATTAAAAATAAAATAACACTTATAAACTCAACAAAATATAAAAAAATCGTCATGATTATGAAGATGAATAATAACAAAGTGATATGATAAAGATATTAAATAACATATACATTATATATTAATCATTTTCAATCTCAATTTGTTCTCAAGTTTCCTCTCAGCCACACCTACACCATTACCCATTTTATCATATCAATGATACGAAAATGGAGGTTGAAATCAAAGACCATTCAAACCTTTAACTCAAGATATTCCACTAAAAGTGAGACCCTACTCTTTATTTCCAATATTAATAGTAGTGTTCTCTAATGTCGATCTTTGTGACTTATGGTTTGTTAATCCCAAAACAAGTCTTAATGGAATTTGCCTAGATTTACCTCTTTCAAAAGGTATATTGGAGACAATTTGATGGAATAATTAATCCCATGGAACCCCACATAAGTAAGAAAATCACTCTTTATTTCCAATATTAATAGTAGTGTTCTCTAATGTCGATCTTTGTGACTTATGGTTTGTTAATCCCAAAACAAGTCTTAATGGAATTTGCCTAGATTTACCTCTTTCAAAAGGTATATTGGAGACAATTTGATGGAATAATTAATCCCATGGAACCCCACATAAGTAAGAAAATCACTCTTTATTTCCAATATTAATAGTAGTGTTCTCTAATGTCGATCTTTGTGACTTATGGTTTGTTAATCCCAAAACAAGTCTTAATGGAATTTGCCTAGATTTACCTCTTTCAAAAGGTATATTGGAGACAATTTGATGGAATAATTAATCCCATGGAACCCCACATAAGTAAGAAACATGATTTTTTAGGAATGACCAGAAAACATAGATAATGAGGTTAGTCGTACTTAATGGAGTCTCTGCCAAATAAACGAAAGTTGGGGATATTCTTGTTCCACTACCCGATTTGCAATAGTGAGGAAATCATCGAATGTGAGATGTAAGTAAGTCATTTTTTTTAATAATTTGTTCAATTACTTGCATTATCTTTGCTCTAAATATTCTCTTCATGCATCTATATGAATCCCTTTAAATGTGCACTCAAGGCTAAACCAGCATGTCTCATTTTTCTCCAATGAAAAAATTATACTCATTTTATTTATAAAGATAGTACTTATGAACAACTTAGAAACTTAGATCATATATGAGTCCATCATAATGTTCAAGAGCTTGTCTCCTAGTAATAGCATAAAATAAGTTGATAGGATGTCAATACATAGCTATGAGGACAATTCATAGAGAAGATGTATACCTCACTTGAGAATCAAAAGATTTGTCTTCAAACTATTTCAAGATAAATGTTTCATCACATTGTGAGGATTGTTTAGAAGAAAATAGTTACACCTCAACAACCATGTAGCCAAAAAAAATGGTCTATAATGAGTTGTAGAGATCCCCTCCATAGTATGCTCATACTGTAGGATTCTTGGATTCCTTTGGGATGCATCCCTAGCACATTGGTTTGTGTTGGAGTTCAAATCTCTAAATATATGAGTGATGGAGATGCCATGGAAAAGTGTAACATTGTCCTTGGTTTCTCTTATGCTTTATTAATGCATTATACATGTTGTGTTCATGTATCCCTTTATCCAACCTACGGTGATTTTTTAGTCACCATACATATCCAAAGATCTAATTTCAAATTCCCAAGCCAAGTTAAGAAGGGTGTTGGCTACTAATAATTATGCTTCGTTGTTTTGTGGCCCAACCTAGGCCCAACCTAGGCCCAATTTAAATGTAATTTTGTTCTCGTGGAAGGGGGATCCATCCCCTTGCACCACAAATACTTGGTTATGATTATGAGGCTTCACCAAAATTCCCTCAAGCACGAGAGGGATCATACTCCATGTGTAAGGGATTCTTGGAGGCTTTGGTATTTTTGGATCCAAATGTTAATATTTTCTAGCTTTTAGCTTGTAGAATAATTTGTAAGGGAATGCAATCTATTATAAAATATACATTCATTTCAAGCTAACTATATTAATCAAATTACCTCCAAATCCAAGCCTTGTTTTCATCAAATGAGTTAGTTATTGATTGGTTGAGTGTTCAATTGATGTTTTCACCTACCCATGAATGTGGTTGTGAATTAATCTTGGATGATATAGCCTAAACTTCTCTTGATAAATGGCAATGCACTAAGAGATGAGAGATGTATTATTTGTATTTTTAATAGAGTACACATTTGTTGGATCCATACTAGCCTTTCCTTTGCAAGGTTTCCCAAGTGGGTATTACTTTAATAAACATCCATGCAAACAAATTAACTGTAGGATGAACGGAGGATTTCCAATGTTTGGTTGATCATCATTGGTAGTGTAAGGGTGGGGTAGGGGATGTTGAATTTTGTATCCAATTTTCATACTATATTTACCCATTGATGGATTTGCTCCCCATAATAGATTTTCATATTATCTTCTTATATGTATTCTTACTCTAGTGAGTTTTTCTATGAACTATAACACTATTGTTATTCAATGCAAAATGGTCCAAGTTCTTGAGCAATGTCCTAGATCTATGACCTGGAGCCTGAGGTGGGGGGAACTTGATTGAGTGTGCCAATTTATTGATTTCAAAGGGAATTAGATAGTTGAGGATGCATATGATATCTATGATCCTATCTTTCCCACATGTTTAAACCCAAATTTACCCTTATGACATCACCTATTTTCTAGCAAAGGTGATTAGTAACAAGATGCACACATTTGACAACTTTCTAGAAATTGGATCTACCCTGATGTTATTTGATTGGGTTTTGAATCTAATCTTCCAATATCACTAGGGCTATGTATTTGTTGTAAAGAATTTTTTTTCCAAATACCATGATTTACTATGAGTTTCTAGGATCCCTTTGCTAGAAGGGAAATGTAAAACTTTTTTATGTGCTTTTCCCCCAAAATCCATGGCCCTTTGGTTATAAGAGTGATTTCCTAGATACTAATGGCACCCTCCCTCTCCTTTATTTTCTTTCCATAGGTATAAGAAATAGATCTTCATAATTTTATATAGGATATGTTTCACAGGGAATGTCGATGAGAAACAATAGATGGGAATAAAAATAACACACTCTTGATAAAAATAATACGACCTACTCATGATATCCATCTGTAGGTTCATTGTGATATCCTTACCTTTAATATGACTAGTATATAGTTTTGGTCTTGAATTCTATAATTGTTAGATATTGAGTCCTAGGTAGGTCAATTTATCATCAAACCCTTGTAAGGAGAAACATAATAACTTGTGGATCAAAGTTAAGTGGAGTTGAGGGATAAGGTTAACATAGATGAAGGATTTTGACTTATTTATTTCCATGATTATGGCTAGGAAGAAGAGGAAAATATCTTAGAAAAATTATTTCCTTCATAGGTCACCATTCTCGAAGAGGATAATGTCATCCACGGACTTCAAATGGGTGATATGGACTCTCTCTCTCTTATCTTGATATTCATGATATTTCCCTCTCAACATTTAACATGGATTAGTATATTAAAGCTTTCAATGATAAGAAGAGGATAGGGGAAGGGGGAATCCTTAATAGAAACCTTGGAAGGATGAGAAGAAATGAGAAGTTGATTTATTTATAAGGATTGCAAAGGAGGCCAAGTATTGGCAAAATTTGATCCAAGTGGTGAAGGAAAAATGAGAACCATACTTGAATGAAAATAAATTTGATATAGAGCTAACTAGATGCATCAAATTATTTGGGTAGCTCTTTTTCAATGACAACTCACTTATGGCTGATTTTGATAGTATAGAGGACCTCCTGTCAGTAACTATGGAATATTGAGTACCTCTCCCATTGAAGAATCTTATTCATTCCTTGAAAATTATCTTTGATAATGTGGTTTTGAGATGAGAAACAATTATGTGAGAGATCATCTTGTAAATTCAACTGCAAAGAGATATATCTTGAAAATGATCAAATTGGGAATGGTTTTTTACCTTTGTAATGGTGGCAGGAAAGGTGGAATTTAAATATCACAACACCTTGCCTTGATTGTTGGATCATTCTATAACCTTGAATAGATGCTCATTGAGGAGATCCCAAAATCCTCTAGGATGAATCCATGAAGATTGGTCTCACTTTTTATCAAGGAAGCATGTGAAAATAGTGTTTTCATACCCTTGATCGAGGTGATTTTTAAGAACTCCATCAAGATATTAGGATCTTGATTGAGCACTTAAAACAATTCTTGATTGAGGGCCTTTTATGGAATCAATAGATCCTCATTGAGGTGTTGATAGGGTTAAATAAACCCTCAATTGAGATGTTGATGGGGTTTAGCTAAAGACTCAATCAAGTTCAATAAATTGATCGAGGTACATAGCTCTATCGAGGTCACTATTGTTTTTGTAAAAAGAAAAAATAGGCCACAAATCCCTTCTTTTCCTTTTCACCGTGACTAAGATTCATAATACCTCAATCCAACATAATACCCTAATCCAAAATTTGTATTTTAGAGCTTCACCAAGAATTTGTGCACCTCCAACCACCTCTCCTTCGACCACCACACCTACATCATGGAATCTAACCTTAGAGATATGCATTTTTTTAATTTAAATAAATTATAAAATTTATATAATTAAATTTTAATTATTTTATTTAAATTTTATGGATTGAGGGAAATTATGATGCCATAATTGTTATTTTTTGTTTAAATTGTATCAACCAGGAGCATTTATGCCACCAATTTTATTTCCAACTATGTATTGACAAGTAACAATGTTGTATTTTTTTTTCAATCCTTCGGTAATGCATGAAGGATTGAAAAAAATACATCAATGCATGGTTGAAAATAAAATCGGAAATGCAAACAATGCCCTCTTTTTTTGAAATTTGTTAAGTTTCAAATGATTAACCAATGGCATAAATGATGCCATATTTTTACAATCATCTTTCGACAACTAGAAATGTTGTCCATTGTTTTTCAATCCTCCAATAATGGATAGAGGATTGAAAATCTTTGACCAAATCATTGTTGCAAACTAGCATGGCTAAACACTACAATTCACATGTTAATGAGAGGAGACAAAATGAAAACTTGAAAGTAGGTTTCCCTACTAATGAACATTATTTAAACATTAGGTGAACACAACAATAAACTTGTTATAACCTTAATCAAGGTACATAGCTAAAGGTCACTATTTTTTATTAAAAAGATAAAAAGTAGGGTGTGAAGCCATTTTTTATCCTTTTCACCATGAGTAAGATGCATGATACTTTGATCCATAATATCCCATAGAGCTCCACCAAGCATTATTGTGTCTCCATCCACCTCTCTTCCGATCTCCACATCTAGATCATGGCATCTAACCTGAAAGGTATATGTTTTTATTTAAAACAAATTATAAAACTTATATAATTAAATTTTGATTCTTTTATTTAAATTTTATCGACTTGGAGTAATTATTATTTTAAAATTGCAATTTAATTAATTTTTATCAATTGACATTAGTTATGACACCATAATTTTAATTATATGTTTTTTTTTTTTGTATCTAGCGGAATCGATAACTAGGCCATGCTCTTACTCATGTGATACGAGGTTGACTCTCACCACTACCACTATAACCTCCAAGCATGCCCACACTGCCCCACACACAACACATAAGGTAATCCGAGGTTTCAAACCAGTGACCTCACATAACAGACTGCCTTAGTAGCATACTCCATCAATGATTTTTCTAAACCCCGAGGAAAATTTAAATTTTATGTTTAAATTGTATCAACCAACATCCTTTATTATACCAATGTTATTTCCAACTATGTATTGGAAAACAACAATGTTGCCAATTTTTTTCAATACTCCAGTAATGCATGGAGGATTGCAAGCAATTCGTTCACACATGGTTGAAAATAAAACCAACAATGTAAACATTGCCCATTTTTTGCAATTTATTTAGTTGTAAATAATTAACAAACAACATAAATGATGCCATTTCGTAAGGTACCAGATGTAATGTAATATGCCGAAACAAAAATATTCAGCCAATACCAATGCAACAGTAAAATATTGAGAATATCAATACCAACAATAATACCTTTATTGAAAGAAAACAATGTTCACTTGCTTCTTCGAGGGGGGCAACCTCTAGCTAACCATAGCTCTATTACAATAAATCTCAAGAAAAGGCTTTATCATCCCTACTTTTGTATCTTGATATTATTCTCGGTTGTTAGGAACATGCCAAGACCATTTTGAATCAATCTTTAGACTATAAGTTGGACCTTACGACAAGAGGGGTCTCCCTCAAAAGATATCAAAATATCGATTGCTCACTCTCACCAAGTAGCAATTTCGAAATGAAGTATAGGTGTGAGATTTGAACGTGTAAGGAAAATGATAAACATGGTTGAGGATAAATGATGGCAATAGACTATGGGCTGTAAAATTTAGAAATCAGAGGTTTAATCCATTGGCCATGGAGTCTTATAGAACAAAGCACAATAGCTGATAAGCTAGAGACAAATGAAGATAAGGAAAACAATAAACCTCAGACACTATTAGTGAATAAGGAAGACATTGTCAATCTAAGATGAAGAAGGATAATCTATTGGGAATAAGTGAATAAATCCAACAATAAAATAAACACCAAATAATGAGCATAAACATAAATTCAATATAAAACATTCAATTAAATCTTAT
>ML802989.1:119006-131535 GCA_009831015.1 Picea engelmannii
TGGATGTAGTACCAAATTGTGAAATTTCCAATTAAGATTACATAGAGGAAAACAAAGATGGCGATTAAAAGAAGCTTAAAACGAAAAAAATAAAAATAAAAATTCAAACCTGTTGTCTAAGTGCTGCCTTGAAATATGGAACTGGATATTCCAATGTTACCTCAAAATCTTCTCATTGTTTTCCTAAATACAAACAAATCCGTATATTAAATTTAAATCTAAAAATAATAAAATAAAAATATATCAAACGAAAACAAATTTTATCTTAAAGTAAATTAAATAAAATAATTAAACAAAACTAATTTAAGAAAAAAACTATTAAACAAACTAAATCTAACTATTTGAAATTAAATAAAATTAAATAATATACTATAGAATTTACCAAAAACTAACACAAACTCAAACTAAAGTGAAAATTAGAATATAACAAAAACAAAATAAATCTAAAATAAAAGCTAAACTAAAGTAATAAGTAACTAAAAATAACAATATAATTACAATCTAAACTATATAAAACTAACATAAAAACGTAAAACGTAAAACTAAAAGTGAACCTAAAATAAAGTTGTGTTCATTTGGTTGATATGAAAGAGTTCGTGACAAGTAAGATTTTTGTTGGCATTTTCTTTATTATTAGGTTTCTTCATGGGATCAGGTTCACCCGTGGTAGATTTTTGTTGGATATCAATTGTCATAATCATTTTCCATATCTTTACCCAAACAAAAAGGCATAGTAATAAAATGAATGAAATAAATATTGTAGAAATTACTACGCAAATAAAAATAATAATAATAACTCTCTCCCATCTTTTTTTTGGTCCTTTGCCCTTCTTTCTCCACGAGATCATCAAAACCTTCTAGTATTTCCATACATGGTAGCGTTTTGGGGTTTATTCTCTAATATTTTGTGTATCGGATCCCTTATTCTCCACGTTTTAGTTAAGAATCCTTACACAATAAAACTCATTTGGTGGCAACTCGCGAGATAACGTTGGAATGTTTTTTTTGAAAAATAAAATAATAAAAATCTTTACTTTTTTGCGGCTTATAAAAAGAATTATATGTTTACACCGAAAGGCGTACATCTATTGACAATGGGCACAATTAATCACCTTTTAATCTAAAATTCTAATTTTATGGTTAACAATTGAAGATGTTGGCATATCCTTAGTCGTACTCTCTAATCAATGGATGAAATTTAATGCTGATAACTTCCTTGCATTTCTGAATACTTCCGTTACCTTGTTTACTTTTTCACATTTACTTAATATGATTAAGAAATTACTTCTCTAACCATTGATTGACAGGTTAACTGATTAAGAAAAATTAATATGTATAAAACTTTGCATTGCCACGTTTCTTGAGGTTAAGCATTTGTTTCTTGAGATTAAGTATTTGTAGCTGAACACAGTGGAAGCTGAACGTCATTTCAACTAGCACGGCGGCGTTTCAAAGACCAATACCTTTCAACGTTCTCCAGCCACAACTCGACTCGACTGTGCTAGTACTATATGAGTGGGTTTGGCCGAGTGGATTTGAAATGGCCCCAATTCAAAATGCAATAGAAACAATATTACCCACGTGGTTTGGGTCGAATCTCCTTTAATTTAACTTCGCCTCCGCACCAATCCTTTAAACCTCTTGCAATTTGAAATGCGATAATTAATTACCCCGTAAATAAAACAATTTTTATTATTTAAGTATATATATTCAACTAGCATTTAATTATAAATTAAAATATATAATATACATATAAACCTTAATATATACAATTATATATAAAAAAAATTAAGTAACTTTATTAATATATATTATTGGACTACGGAGTCATTATTTCCTAAATTTAAATCAATAAAATTAAAACACTCTTTTATCACTTTTTAATAAAAATCTTATATCAAAAATATTAGAATTATGGATAATTTTAATTCAAAACATGTTGAACTCTTGGTTTCAAGAAAGGTTATTAAAGAATTCCTTTATCAAAATGTACTCAGGAGTTGTCTAAGGTAATTAATCAGAATCATGTTACAATATTAAAATAGGTTTTCTTATACATTTTAATGCAATTCAATTGGGTTCGGTGAAGATATATGTATACCCGAATCTTGATTTTCCTTTCACCATTCCATTATTTAATATGATTTCATTGATTTGAGATGGGGAAATCATTTAAATGAATTTACTTTCATCATATGTCTTAACATTTTATTTATTTATGTGGGATGGGGGAAATCAGTGTGTCAAAGACACTATGGGATGATAATTGTTAAAGATTTATAATTAAGTAGAACTCTCTACATGTTAAAGTAAAACCTGAAATTAATAACTTCTCAAAATCAATTATAGTTTTTCCTTTGAGTAAAGTAGTAGTTTATTATTTGTTCTTTTAAGTTTCCCTCGAGAAAACTATCAATTATCATCTAATATCACAACTGAGATTTACAAGAAATTATCCTAAATATACCATTTCATAAAGTTTTCACCTTACTGGTAATTATATTATTTCTATAGAGATTAGAATAAATATAAGTGATCAACAAAGTTTTGTTTCATTTATTCAACCTAATAATAACACTATCTTTACAAACCTAAAAACACCTATGCAAAAATGCTCAAATGTGAGCTTATTTATATACAATTTGATCCTATTCTAAACCTCTGAAATGCTTAATCAAGTTATATTATATTTCCATGTAACCAAGAAAATATTTCATTAACAAAAATAATGATTGCAGTAGAGGAGTGGTAGGAAACTTACCATACAATTTATATACATACTTATAGTGAAAGAATGATGAGAGACACACATTACCTGATGATTTCAAGAACACTTCTAAATGATCTTTATATTGATAAAAGATAAGTACCTGATTACCCATATAATTGTTGTCCTGGTTAAAAAAATTGGACTCCATTTTCAGGTTTTATGTTTCGATGATGAGATGAGATTGGTCCACTTGTCTTTTTCCAACTAATTTTTGTTGAGGATCATCAATTTCTGTGTTCTTGGGAATCATGGACAACAATATATCCATTTGTAACTCATCATTAGATTGAACTACATACTTAGAATGAAACAATGATGAGTTAATTTTATTTGAAAAAAACTTCAAATAGACTTCAACAGGATCTTGAAAATTATGAGATATTTCCTTGTTTTGTTCCCAAACATTAAATTTTTGTTGCACAATATCTGTTTTTTTATGAATTAAGATTCTTCCGTGTATTCATCAAATGAAAAAAAGACAAGAGAAAATATGTTAACTTATTTTTCATAAGACTCATAATCAACACAACCGATTTGTTGATCATTACTATCATATATGAGTTCTTTAAAAATGAAGAAAAATGAGCATAAGAAAATTAGGACAAGAAGATTGGCGGAAAAGGCCTCAAGCCTTAATTCTCAACATTGTATTCATATTAATGATACAAATATATAATACAATAATGAAACCACCTCAATTATTCTCATATCGACACCTCATTAGGAGATAAGGTAGGATGAGACAATATAGGAATCTAGAAACATACTTAGGATAACAACTATATCCTAGTATGTAAAATAAATAAAGGTGGTATACTAAGACTTAATGATTGTATATGAGAAAGAGGCTAACATTCCCCCCCTCAATCATAAGTCTGAGTAATAATACCAACAAAGCATGTGCATAAAATGGTATATCTCTATGTCTTCATGCTGAAACTCCTGAGCTAAGCCGCAATGAAGAACTATCTGAAAAACCGCCAAATTTGGATGCTGAGAAATCTGGAAAACCTCACTGTGTAATCATGTGAGCCAGAATGCCAACAATTTGTTCACTGATGTGAACTCCAATATGATGAAGTGAACAAAGAGAAGTGAATCAGCCGCAAGTCTGCCACATCGTTGAAAATACCTGACAGCTCAATCAATGTCAAGATGCAATGCAATAGGATCCATCTATCCTCTGCTAGGTCCAATGACCATCTAGGTGAACCAAATGTCCACATCATTTCTCTCAAAATAAACATCCCAATGTATGATTCAATATAGAACCACCATTTTGCCAAAGTCTGTCATCTACAGACCGCAGTTGCCCATTTTGCAAATTTCATGCCCATCTGGCATACTTGATGTTTGTTGTTGTCAAAACTTTCTGTCTGACAACCAGCTTCAATTCCATAATCAATTCCATCATCAATTCCCCCCTTTGTCAGCTAAAAGGACAGATCACAAGTGGTTTCATGAACCATCATCACTGGAATTTTGAACTCCCCACCTTAAGGTGCATGAGAGTTTCATCATTGTACTCCCTCCTTCTAGGCTCAAGAGAGTACCATACTTGTTCCATTTGAGTATAAAAAAAGTGGGCATGTGGAAAAAAACACATGTTATCGCATCCCGTGAGGGCCATGCTCGAAAGCTACGCCATCAGGGGACCACTTATGTGAGGTAGAAAAATGTTATGTGATACAAGATTGGTCTTTACTTGAGATTCAATTCTTCGGTAAGACTTATATAATCGTTTGGAAGTTGATGACCATTGCCAAGGATCAATCCACTCATAGTGAAGCTTCAGTCTTGCAGGTTTGTTCCTCTTGGAACATTTATCTAATGCATGATTTGACTTGCCACAATTCTGACAAGGATGGAGATCAAAACACTGATTCTCCTTGTGACCAACTCGATTACAATGTTTTCACTTATCATTATGATGTTGAACGTGAATAGGTGAAGTTAAATTTTCTTGAAGAAATCCAGCGCTCACAAACAAAATTGGTTTGGAGTAATTTGGAATATGAAAATTGTTTTGATTTTCATATCCTAAGCCATGTCGATTTCTATTGAAGTGCAATTCTTCCCAAGGTCTGATGATACTCTTGGAAAGATCATTTTGTACTTGATGACGTTCTTCACTTTTACTTTCACTTATACTTATTGTATCACTATGTGCTTTGGCATCTTCTTCTTGCAATTCATTGCCATTTGAAGTTACTTCTGAAGTTGGCTTGCTAATGTTCTCCTTCACTAACTGTTGATTATCATCATTATCATTATCATCATAGAGAGGGTTGTTCTGAACAAAAACTAGTTCATAATACTTTACTGATTGTTGACTTTTGAGATCTATCAACTCATCATTCAATTATGCTTGAAGAAGTCTGACTTGAGCTTGTGTCACTTGCAAACAAGTTAGCATGGATTGAAGTGTTTCTTTTTGGGATTCATCTTTGAAAGATTCCATATCTTTTGTCTCGTTTGTATCAACTATTTGGATAAGGTCTTGTGTGTCACAAGATGCATCAACCTTTTGTATGAACTCGTTTGCATCACATGTTGCATCAACCATTTGGATAAGCTCCTTTGTATCACATGTTGCATCAATATTCTCTATCGGATCCCATGTGTGACAAGTTGCATCAGATGCTGCATCAACCATGTCATCAAGTTGATTATTCTTTTCACTTAACTTTATCTGAAGTGCATCAATCAATTGATTCTTCATTTCAATTAGATCTCGAAAATCATTTACTGACGGTATTGTATCAACCATGTGATCAATTATGTTTTGGTTTTGAATTAACTTCATCTCAAGTGTTTGAATCAATTTATCTTTCATATCAATTTTGTCTTGTAATTCATGGTTGTACTCTTGCAGCTCCTTGATTTCTTGAGAGGCGTTATGTAAATGCTTTCCTCCTTTACCCATTATTCTTTCACCCTCGCTTGCTTGAACTCGCTCGCTTGAACTCTTCTTGCTTAAAATTTCACGCTCGCTTGAAATTGCTTCACTCGAATTGGCTCGCTTGAACTTGCTTCCACAAAAACTCACTTTCTTATACTTTTACACTCGCTTGAAATTTTCAACAAGTTGAGGATGTCGGTTACCACCGAAAATGCATCCAAAAAACTTGTGATGTTTTACAATAATTTGAGTTAAACTACTCAACCCTGTCAATTTCAACTTACAAGGACTCAAACGGGTGTCGGGTTCAACCAAGAATGCACCTGGAAATTACAAATTCGACTCAACTTTATTTCGACACTTACAAAAACTATTGAAAGTACATTACTTGTAGTTGATGTTGAAGTTTTTTTTTTGTTTGTTAATGTGGCCGAACCTGTTGGCATCGGGATTAACCTATGGCTTGAGAAATTGTGACTCAGGGGCATCTAAGCCGTCAAAATCACCCGGGGATCGCACCCGGCCTGAGCCACACCAACCCTTAACATGGTTGGATTTTTTGTCCCCACAGGTTTCGAACCAGTGACTTTTCAACATGGAGTGGTTTAACAACACACTTCGTCACCGACTATCCTACACCTCGGGGATGTAGTTGATGTTGAAGTTGAAGTGATCTTCAAAGTTGATTTATTTTATGACGTTTTGAGTCCTTGAATATTAGGTGCTTGATGTGTCCATTGCTGCAACGATTTGAATTGCTCCTTTGATTAATTTGATTTTATTGCCTTGACTGATATGATTTGATTGCTTGTAAATGCTCAATCATATGTGCTTGATTGTGCTTTAATTATGCAAGCTTGCATTTCCTTGACTTGTTGTGTATTATGTGTGTAATGTGTTACAATATTAAACATCCAAGCATTCAAAAAATAGCCACCAACCACACTACACAATGTGTACCTAAGATCCCCTTATTCAATTTCAGGTGGATCTAAGACACTTCAACACCACAAAAAATGAACTTTTATTATTCTTGATACAATAAGCTCTTACACTTAAGAGCTATGCAAGTTATGCACTTCTCAATTACAGTTTTTATCATCACATCTTATTGCCAAACCTTTAAGTAGACTTTTTTTCGTCTTTGAAGTAATAAAATACTTCAATATGCCCCCCTTAAGTAAAGACCTCAAAGGACTAAGAAAAAATAAGCTCTCCCCTTCAAACTACAAAAAGAAACTTAATTGTCCTTTACAAATGTCATACCAAAAAGACAAAAAATTTCTTCTTATGGCTCCCAATGAAACTATTACAATATTTTATAATTTAAAAACCCATATTATTAAAAAAATAAAAATAAAATGTGTGCATAGAATTTTCTTATATGCATGCAAATTTTTTTAAAATAACCAAGAGTCTTTCAATATTCAGTCACGTCCAATTTATCCTTCGACACATGCTTACCCTAGCATGAATTGAGAAATGCACGAACAATGAAATCGTCGGCAATATCATGGGCAAGCTGGAGATCGGTGAGTTCAGTTCTGCATGAGATGTTGCACGTTGGGTTCATCAACACGTGGAGATCTAGAACGTGTGTTTAGAAAGGTGGATTGTGGAAGATCTTTGACCAAATTTTCTGGCATTTGTCCGTGATTTTTTTTTTTTGCGCGTGAGGCAAGGGAGAAACCAATCTTTGCAGATCTGTGTGTGGGAGATTTTTGTCAAAAGAAACGTAGTGCAAACATGAGAGAATTCAGATTTGACACAACGTTCTTGAACGCCATGATGCCCACGCGACCTAGAATGGAGAGTTCAATGATGCCAACACTAAGGCGTTCTGCACTCAATACCAAATTGCGAAAAATCAAAATGCCTACACAGATGTTAAGTCCGCATCTCACCTCTCTGTCCCCATGTCCCTGGTTCTTGCATTTGGTGATGTGGAGTCTTTAGAAAAAACCGCAAATATGCCAGATTCAGAACATGACTCGCACATTGAACAGTTCCAAGGAAATAAGATCCATGTTCAATTTTTCTCTTGCAATTGCACCAACATCGATTCAAATATGATTTTGAAAAAATAACTATTACAGAGGCACACGATCCTCCAGAAACAGAGACAATCCAAATCTGCAAGACACACCCACGATTTGTGGATCTTTTTACTCCTGTAGATAGAGCAGCTACACGAGGGAAATTTTCCTTGCGCGTTCTCCTTTCCGGTATCCCTCCTCTTGGTCTCTGTTCATATCAAATCTACACTTTCAAATGAAAAGTGCAATAACATATGCAACGATCTAGGTTGATGGGAAGCATTTGATCTCATACAATAGGTGACCCATCAATGTGTCTAGTTTGTTTGAATCTTCAGAACCGAAGAAGAAGATGCAGGAGGACCAGAGGTCGCATGATCGAATCTCACCACAGCTAACAAAAATATGAATCCCGTGGATAGCAGATCCAATTAAATTTAGATCAGATCGAGGCTAATAAATTGATTTGTAGCGGAGATTTGAAATAATTTTACAATCATAGGAACATGCATACCAGATCCGTCTGTTTGCATCACTTTCTTTCAGAAAGTTGATGTGGTCGTAGAGCTTGAGTTTCCTTGTCTATTGACTCATTTAGCATCCATTCTCTCTATCTCCCATAGTTGAAACAGACCATGCTATGATCCGGCACCTCGTCTGTTCACAGTAATCTGAAAATTGAGGATGCAGATGTACGTGAAGTAGCACTTCAAAGCCTTCTTGAACTTACTCGTGTTGTCAAGGCAAAGGTTGTTGGTTTGACTAATGAGACAATTTGAAAGATTTTGTAAAGGCGCCAACCGGACGACGCACGAAAGAGATTGAATGATTCTTGAAATGAATACTTGGAAAGGATAACATAACTCTCCAAAAATATTAGTTTAATTTTTATTAATGACAAATCTTCTCCAGCCTTTCGAACATTAATGATAATATTAACGGTTCCTACATGATGATCTATTAACATTAAAGATTAATAATTGCATATCTAGAAAGAATTTCTAAGATGGCGGGGATGGCGAAGAGAAATTATGCATTGTACATTTCGTCCACTCGCTAACCCACGAAAGAGATTCTAAGAAATGAGCAAGTATGGAAAGGGGTCAGGCGGGCTTCAAAATAGGGTCACAAGTTATACTCAGGAGACATGAGGGGTCGATGGTCAAATTGTACATCTTTGAAATTTTGACTGCATAATGTGTAACACGAAACATGGAACAATGACGAATTTCGACGGTCAATTTGTATATCACGGAATTTTGGGTGTTTTTTGTAGGTAGCAGAATAATGGAAGCGCAATGTTGAGCAAGCCTAGCCAGAAACCGACGATGGTAATAGTGGCCAAGTATGCAATGGGTAAAAGCTTGGTTGGGCTCATGATATAAAAGAATGAGACATACTTGGAATAGGGAAGATTGATGGGCTTGAAAACAGGGCCACAAGTTCTACTCAGGAGACGTGAGGGCTTGATGGTCAAATTGTATGTATCCCAACTTTTGATTGCAAAATGTGTAACATGGAACATGGGACAATGACGAACTTCGACAGTCAATTTGTATATTGCCAAACTTCGGGTGTTGTTTATAAAATCATGAGACATTCAAAAAAATGACACATTTGGAAAAACGACTAAGTAACCAGAAAGGGAAAGAAAACGAGAAAAAAGAAAGGGGAATTTGGTTGCCAATTTGTAGATCGGGGAATTCTGGGTGCTATTTGCAGGCGTCAGAACAATGGAAATGCAATGTTGAACCCGCATATCCGGGAACCCGCGATCCAAATTTTTTTTTGAATATTAAACGGGGAAGGAGTCAGTCAGAATTGTTTCATAAAAGTATAAGTGGAAATATGAAGACATGAATCCACCAACCCCCGCACCTAGACATTTTCCTAAAAACTACTAAGTAACTAGAAAGGGAAAGCAGAGGGAAAAAAGAAAGGGGATGGCAATTTTCGGAAGCGAGAATTGGTGTAAGAAATCCCCATTGATGGTCTTAACAGTAACTATGAAGTTCATTAAACAAGTGAACACGCTATTCAATCAAGGAATAGATAAAGCGAGCCATGCTTATAGTTTCCAGTTTGTGTTTGTATAAGAGAAGCATCGAAAAG
The DNA here is from genome assembly GCA_009831015.1 of Picea engelmannii. Taxonomy (NCBI): domain Eukaryota; kingdom Viridiplantae; phylum Streptophyta; class Pinopsida; order Pinales; family Pinaceae; genus Picea; species Picea engelmannii. The sequence goes on from ML802989.1 coordinate 128,827, forward strand.
CCACAAGAAAATCAATTTTGGGATGTGTTGATGGGACCTTAATCCCCTGACTCAATAGCAGGAACCAAACTAGCCATTGAGGCCAAATTAGACTCTGCAACATTTGGGGTGGAATGGTTCTCCAGATCTTGCATTCTGGCCGAACTATCGATGGGCTTTGTGTTTCCTGGTGAAGGCTCTTCCTTTAGTTAGGACGGTTCCTTTTCTATATTTCTCTTAGGTGGGGCTGGTATAAGAGATGCAAGCCAGTATAAACCAACTTGACAAATAATATGACATAAGTTTTAATTGGTGGGAAGAGTTCGAGCTTGGGATAACCCGCTACTTAAACATGCAGACAATGATTCTATGCCACAGGGCCTAGTACTAATACATTAACCAAATCAGAATCCAACTACTGTCTGAGAAAACTAATTAACAGAAGAAAACACATACATAATCAAGATCATGGCAAGCAACATAATTCATCTACCATAACATTCATCACATAACAACACAACGATTTATCTTCATCATTAAAGTAAATAACATCAAGACATTGCACTAGATAAATTGACAACAAAATTAATCGTTCTTACTCATTTACTGCATCATTCATGGAACAGGAAAGGAAGTAATTCTTCTCCAACTCCAATCACATACATCTGATGAAAATAGCTTGTATTTGGTCCATAAGGACTTCTTAATTCCCAACAGTCTCAAAATAATTATCAACAGCAAAAAAAATCAGAGTTCTTACAACAACCATCGATCCCTGATTAGCCAGTCGATGTCTCTATTTATAATATAAAATTCAACTGAAATTAACGGCTAAACATGGTTCAATCCAAACAAAATTTTCCATGTGGCATGGTCATTCAACAGTTTCTTTAACACTCCACCCGAGATGTCTCTTCAAAAGGGTGACTTCTTTCATATTCAGACCAACTGATGAAAAGATCTTCACAGGTTTGAGTCGATGAGGATCTGTGATGTTCCATTGAAGTTGCATACTCCTCTGATATCTACTACATGTGTTCGGTACTTTTCAAAACTGGTTTTCATCTCTTGTAGCATGGCTCGAGATTTGATTGGGTATTTCACGAACAATTGTACTTGTCTTAGCTTTGCATCAACTATCCTCACGCATCTTTCATCTCACAGCAAGTCTCGTTCAGTGGGTGTCTTGAGTCGATAACTGATTGGGGACGCCACACTTGGAGAGCCTAGAAACATTTATTTGCATCGATGTTTCAGCTTCGGTGTTCTTTTCAAATCCTTTGGTGAAATCATAGGATGAACTTTGTTCGGTAATCGAGGAGGTTTCTTTCTTGCAATTTAAGATGGCGGAGTTTAGTGATTTCAAAGCAATTTGTGATAAGATGTAAATAAATTGAAAAGACTAATACATACCTATGTATCCCGTTATTTTCATTCATTTAATACTTACTTGATCTCAGTCGCTCCTTCAAATGATTTGCGATGACCTGGACGAAGTCGTCACTCCTTTGGTTAAATGGAATTATGTCGGCACATCATGAGGTGGCAAATCAAGTACAACATTATGAACGTTTTTAAAAATTCATATTAATTATTCGACCTTTGGTTCCCAAAAGAGATGTCGAAGGTGAGAGTCCGCGTGTATACTTCCCAAAGGGTCAGACATCATAAAAGGAAATTCGTTAAATGCTTCCAGAATCTGTATCATTAAGTGTGTGAAACATCATTAATCGAATAATGGAGGTCTGGAGCAAGGTCGGGAGGATCGTACCGGACGTTACCTGTAACTCTGTTTGGCAGTGCTTACATGATCCGAATTTCATCTGCCGAACAACTATGGTGCGTCGAGTCTTTAATCACCATGTAGCGAGGCATGAGTGTCTTATTGGCACGTTTTGTCTCGCTCCTCTTTTTTTTTCTATAAATTCAGGGAGTTCTGGGGAAAACTTATGCTCATGCTGAGCTTACATTCTCATGGGTTCTGGTATGGCAAATTTGTCTTGGTAAAGTCCTGCATAGATGTCCTCCATCACCTGCAAGCGAGAGGGCCGCTACACTGCTGCATAATGGGATCTACTCTAAACATGGGACAGGGTCCACGGGGTAGTTGTAGTGCTAAGCCTGAGCCCCAGCGTGCCTGGGATTCTTTTTGGTCAGCTTCCCAGGTCTTTGAAATCCCAAAAGGAGGTGCCACTAGTACATATGACCTAATTTGCGATGGTTTTTCGTTGATATTGCCACACATATTCGTCGCAATTTCCACAAAAGCCAAGTTTTTTTTTCGTTGGAATAATTTTGTCGCTCTATCGACGATCCAGGTGTGCGTGGAAACATCGACGAAATTGTCTCTCCATGTGTCACCATAGTCAAGTTCGGTTAACCCTTTGCATCGTTGCAATTCTGACGAAATATTGTCGCAAGTACAACAAAATACTGTGGCAATTACGACGAAATATCGTCGCAATTGCAACGAAAAGTTTTGACAAGTCAAAAACTTATGACGCAGATGTTGTATGTGCGACGAAAGTTCATCGTTATTTCCACGATGGTCAAAATGAAATTTTTTTTCCAATGAACTATCGTCGATATTGCGACGATGGCATTAAGTTTTTAAAAAAAAATTACACGAGATATGCTATTACCATATTACATTGTAATATGGTATATCATATTACAATGTAATATGGAATTACCATATTACATTGTAATATGGTAATTCCATATTACAAT
>ML802990.1:4720-47143 GCA_009831015.1 Picea engelmannii
TATTATTACATTTAAAAAAAAAATCTAAGCGAATCAATAACTACAAGTTAAAAAGATAACAAACATATTACCCAAATACCACTTGACACCATATTATTAGATATTTAAATTAAATTAAATGTAGGACAAAAACTTGAGGGGTACGAGAAATATGATTAAAGGAGTCACCATCGTCATGTTGTCGCCTTCTGCAGTTTGGTAAGTAAAATGTAAAAGTCGTCTAAGATTACAAATTAAATGGCGCCGCATTCGTGTGAACAAATGAAAACAAATGATGTTGTCCACTCATGTCATATTCATGGCATCGTTTTCATATTTTTTGGAAACAACAAATTCATTTCCTCCGTCCAGAATATTTAAAATAATCTTCAAAGATTAGGTTACACTGGCCAATAATGTTTCAAAGCATTATAATTGAAGTAACCCATTAAATTCACTCCTCAATCTGATCATATCATATCAAAGTAAATCCAACTTTTTAGATTCGCAATTGATAACATACATGCCTACGCCAATAAAAGGACCATATCGTTGGTAGTTGGTATATATACCTCGGATATACAGAATAAACAAAAATTACGTGAAAGAATAAAGAAATGGATTAAGCATTAACAAGCTATTTATGGCACTCAAGAATCACTTACAAGAAAAGAAAACAGAAAACACACAACAAAATAAAAGAAAGATGGAATTTATTTTAGTTGTGTTATTTTAGTGGTTGGAATTTATTTTAGTCATTTGATGGAATCTAGAGAGGCTAGGATTAAAAGAGAAAGATGGATGCTTACTTGTTTTTGTTTGAGAATGCATGTGTTATTGTGAATGATTGAGAGTCAATTGTTTTAAAGAATTTGAGAAGTTATCTACAAATTTAGTTGTTACTCTATAAATTAGATCTTTGAATTAGATCTTTGTTTGCAAATGGTCCATTTATGTCTTTCTCTCTTCGAAATCATGCTATAGGGATGTGGACATTAATGAAACACAACTAGATGATTTGGAAGTATGATTTGGGTCACATATGGATGTCCCTTCGGGATGTCAAATCCATGTAGGAATGATCTTTGTAGTGGAAAGGGATTAGAGGAATGCAATGGAGAGCCATGATGAAGAAGGACATAATGAAGGATCTCAGGGTGTGGGTCGATTTTGACGATGTACATTTCTTAACATTAGTTGGTTGAGATTTGACAATTTGAATGTCTCATATCATTTCAAGGATGGTATCCATGTTACGCTAGATTCTCAAGAGCTTAAAACCATATCAAACATATCATTAGTAAGAATAGAATTTAAATGGCAGAGATAATAATCATTCTTCTCCACCAACTTACAAAACTAGATCCAATTAATAATGATACACTATTATTTGAAAATTATATATATTTTTTATTTTACTTTCTAATACGTGATATTAAGAAGATTTTGGAGAAGCCGAAGACTTCTCCATTCTTTTAGGTGAGAGGTTATTAATAACTAGGCGTGCATCCAATCCATTGTCTCCTATCAATAAACAATATTAATAAATAATAAGAAAGTATTAATCGAAAAACTTTGAAAATTGTTTGATAAAGGTGAAGGGAATGCTAACAACAATGACTCGTCTCACTTGAAATACCAAAGAATTTTATATATATATTGTTTTCAGTCTAATTTCTTAAGCAATTTTGAGAGCAATCACAATCATTTTGACATTAATATCCAACATCATATATAATATTTATTTTCCATCTTTAAAATATAGATTTTTTTTATTTTATTTTATTATAATTTGCAACACATTAAATTTGTTTGATGCAAAATCTCAATTATAGGTTCAAATACAGAGGGGTAGGGTATGTACACCTCTGTAAAATTTAGTTGTTAAATTGTTGAATCTAGGGGGTCTCTTGTCCCACAAACAAAGATGTTTCATACACCAATTTGGTGTCTAGCTTAACCATGACCTTAAAATTAGATTATTATTATTATTTTTAAATGAAAAAATTCTCATTAAGGCTAGTCTAAGGCAAGTTTACCACAAAACCTTGAGCTCCATACCCATTGAAGGTTGGTATTTTGGTGGTTCTATGCCTCTTCTATACCTAGGGAACCATAATCCAAAGTGCACCACTCACACTTGGAACTAGTCTGAAGTTGTGCTATAAATAAGAGCCATGGGGTAAAATTCAAAAGGTGAAAAGACAAAGCAAGGTTATGTTGTCTAGATGATTCTTGAGAACCATACTCTCAATCTATTATCTCGTGCAAACATGGCCACTATCTAGTGTCAGGTGGATGGCTACTTGAGCACATGAAATTTTAACTAGCCTTTTTTTTAATCATTAATCGTGCTTTGTTTTTTTGGGACTAGGAGTGAATTTGTCCCCATCTTTTTACAATATAGGGAAGTTTTTTCAAAGTAGTTGCAATAAAAAATACTTAGGGAGTTAAAAAGATTGGAAAGGACCACACATTTCTATATCTTGACCATCTAGGAAAAGTTTTATTCTTCACACAAATTTCCATTTTTCGTAAGGTTGCAAATCACATATGTAGTGCTTAATTAAAAAGAAGTAATAGATCCCTCAACATCCACATGTTCCAATTGCACTCATAGATATTTGTACACTCCACACTTTCACACAAAGGATTTGGAAATCCACCTTTATTGAGTATGCTCTTCTCCTTACACCCAAAAACAATATTGGAGAATAAAAAAAAATAACATATTTTGAAAATATCCTTCACGACATCCTTAATAAAACTGATTGGTTCATGATCCCAATCTAAAACTTAGAAAAATAAAAAGAGAAAAAAAGACAACTTAAAAAAACCCACCAAAATCCTCCATCCTAAGGTCACAAAAAAATATTTTAGTATAGGTTAGGATTTCGAGGGTATTAAAAAAAAAGCCATCATTGCTTTTCGTTTGAAACTTAGAAGTTGAATTTCCATGGTGCTTTAAAATCCTTCATCTCAAGTGTGATACACCAAGGCAATGAGATACCCATGAAGGAGAAAAGGATTAAGTCTATTTGTTCCTATGTTTTTGCTTAAGCCACTCCTCTCTTGTCGAGCACTAGCCCACAACCTCTTTTTTAGGATAAGACTGTCCCTTGGGCACATTTGAAGGAGGTAGACTTGTTTCCAAAATTGGAATTTCTAAAGAAGTGGTGGTTGTGGGATACAATTGCGCATGAATTAGATATTCAACAACTATTGGGAAATGTTGCCAGTTCCTTTAGGATATGCCTCCAGTACCCCTTAATCTAAATGATTCTTTCTTACCTTCACTAGTCTTCTTCCAGTGGAATCATGCCCCGTTGTTGAAACTATTGGAAGGTAGTACAATTACATTTTGAGAGGAAGGACAATAGGTCTTCTAGGAGAAATGATTTTATTTTTCTACACCCTCGTGTGGAAATATATCATTCTATCAAAACAATTTTGATCCAGGTGGATATTGGTGGCCACCCACCTTTTCCAACTAACTCAAAACAATTTTCTGGCAATTTTGGTGATTTACTATTTTTAGCAGTTTTTAACTTCTGGGGCCATTTTGAGGGCCTAAATGAAGGTCTTTTGGGATCTATATTCTCAATGATATCCAAAGGCTTTGATTGAGGCCCCTAAATGAATCTACTCAACGATACCTTTCCAACGATCTATCGTGCGCCCCAATCAGAGATTGAATGCCAAAGTTACACCCTCGGGAAGTTGATACACCAAACTACCTAAAACGACGTCCACAAAATTGTTGGCTTTTCATATTCCAAGGTTAGGGTTTTGGATTTTCTTTATGATAAAAAGGCCTTTTGAGCCTCATTGTAAAATCATTTTCTTGCGAATGCGAGTAGCGGACACATCTCTTCTCAGAGATAAGCTTCCACCATTCTAGCGAGTCTTTCACTTTGTGTTTTTACAGTCTATGTACATTTTCGCTCATTATTAGAAAATTTTGTATTATTGTATCTCTGTGTTTATGGTTGCATCTCTAATACATTTCTATTATATTATTGGATATCCGAGATATCTCTGGATAATGCTTTATTATATCTCCGCTCTCATTTCGTGCCAAAAATAATCCAGATCATTGGTCTCAGAGCAGACTGCTCTTGATCATGTTTTTCAGCGCATTTCCCCGATGAGGTCCAAGTATAGAAAGTTGGGTCTCGAGCTTGTTTCTCTTGAAGACAATCACTCTCGCACGCCCAAGAAACCCTACATAGCAGAATAAAATAAAAACGATGGTGCAGACGATTCTATCAATCTATTTCTTGGGCAAGCTCTCACGCGACAGAGGGACAAAATGATGGAGAATTTTTCCCACATCCTTCAACGCTTGCCGATAGAAACATGCACATCTTCATCAAACAACCACTTTGGAAGAACCTCTCCTTTCAAGGTACAGGTTAATTTTGATATTCCCATTTTTGAAGGTCATATATATGTGAATTCCCTAGACAAATGGTTAAATTTGTTAGAAGGTTATTTCTCCGTTCATAATTTTTCCGACAGGGAAAAGATCACGCTCACACTCCTTAACTCTCTCCCCCATGTCAACATTGGTGGTAAACTTATTGGGAGAAAAGTTCCATAGAGGCTAGAATATATGGAGCCGAGCCCACTTGGGATTTTTTTGTGGATACGCTAAAGGAACAATATTACCTTGTTGGAAACTATGAGGACCAATACATGAGATGGACCACACTGCGGTAAGAGAGGGACCAAGAAGTTACAGAGTTCACCAATACCTTCCATACCTTGTGCACCAAGATGGGTATCAAAGACTCTGAACGACATTTGTTTTTGAAATACCATGGGGCTCTACATAGATACATTCAAACTGAAATGGATTTTCTGGACATCTCATCACTCGGTGCTACTTATCGATATGCTGTTAAAAATGAAAAAAAAATTAAGCACCCGAACAAACAGGAGTTTGGGTCTACAATTATGTAACAACCAAAGTATGATAAAGACAACCCTAACAAATAGTCTCCCGAAAACCAGTCCAAGCCACAGGAAAAGAAGGGTCACAGAAAGACAAAGGACAACAGAAAATGGTGCGATTTCCACAAAATCCCTTGGCACAACACCGAGGAATGTCTCTCAAAACAGTCGTTGGTGGCCGATATCAAAGACAAGGAGTCGAACCTTGATTCTGAATCTAATTCTGAAAACACTGGTAAAATATAGATCATCGATGAAGAGGGGGAGTGCCATTTTCATTCACAGATGTGGGTGAAGGGGACCCCATTGCATTTTATTGTTGATAGTGGAAGCCAGGAGAACCTCATCTCAGTAGAGGTTTTCAAACAGTTGGGATTGTGGACAAAACCACACCTGCAGCCATACAACATCAAGTGGCTTTTCCAGGGACGAGATCTCTGTGTCAGCTAACAATGTCGATTTTCATACGACATCCAACCCTTCAAGGATGAGGTATTTTGTGATGTTTCCCCACTAGATTTCTGTGATGTTCTCTTGGGCCAACCATATATGTGGAAGCGCCATGCTGTTTATGAGTCTCAACTCCGCAGTTCCATTATTTCTCTGGGGGTTCATCTCTACATAATACTAGAGGTAGTTCCGACTACTGTTCCACCTAAATAGTGTCGCAAGGTAGTATCTCATACTACAAAATTTAGCTTCTTCACAATTTGTTCAAAAGGTGAACAGAAGGATACTGCAACCACTATAGCCTCGGCCCAAGCACCTTCTATCCAACAGAAGCAGGTCAAAAAGATTGCAACAAAGTGTAAATATTCCTTCTTCACACATGAATCTCATGTATCCAGACTGGTTAAAAATTTCCAACCCTTCTAGCCACATGTTCGTGACAACCTTCAACAAGCTAAGTATCACAACTTATCCCACAAGGCAAGTGGCTCATCAAGATACAGATTCAACAAAAACTTTTCCCTCTCCCTTGGGCACGCAATGCAATGGAGACCATTTTTTCCTAAGGAGGGAGGATTGATCCAAGTAGATATCGGTGGCCACCCAACTTTTCCAACTGGCTCAAAACAATTTTCTGGCAATTTTGGTAATTTACTATTTTTAGCAGTTTTTAACTTCCCGGGCCATTTTGAGGGCCTAAATGAATTTTTTGGGATCAAGATTCTCAATGATATCGAAAGGCTCTGATTTATCCCCCTAAATGAATCTCCTCAATGATACCTTCCAACGAGCTATCATGCACCCCAAACAAAGATCGTATGCCAAAGTTACGCCCCTGTGAAGTTGATACACCAAACTACCCAAAACGGGGTACACAAAACTGTTGGATTTTCATCTTCCGAGGTTATGGTTTTTGATTTTATTTATGATAAAAATGCCTTGGGAGCCTCATGTAAAATCATCTTCTTGTGAATGCGAGTAGTGGGCACATCTCTTCTTAGAGATAAGTTGCCACCATTCTAGCGAGTCTTTCACTCTGTATGTTTACAGTCTATGTACATTTTCTCTCATTAATAGAAAAATGTGTATTACTATATCTCTGTGTTTATGGTTTCATCTCTGATACATTTCTGTTATATTATTGGATATACGAGATATCTCTGGACAATGCTTTATTATATCTCTTCTCTCATTTTGTGTAAAAAATAATCCGGATCAACTTTACTTTAAAACATATACAATTATGTCATTGTGTCTAGTTACACTCACTAAATTTCAGTTTAGTTCTTTTCTTTGATCAAAATATTTCATTTAAAAAGCACAATTTAGCACTTTCCACTTGAAATTCACACACTCATTGCAAGTTTAGAATCATAGGGGACCCCTTTTCACCTTGACATTCTAGATGCCAACAAGGCCTCCCACCATTATTGGGAGGCATCTCTAGTCTTACTGCTTCGCCAGTTCATCCTTCCCATCTATATCTACCTTTGAACACAATAGTTCTTGGTCAAACCTTTCTCATCTCAACTTAGTTATGTTAAGTTGCTAAAAAAATTACATCTATTGGCCCTTCCTCATCAGGAATTGGCCCCCAACCCTCAAGTAATATGGAAGGTATTCCACAACCAAACCAACCCACCACCAATGCACCCAATCTGCCATATATGGTGTCATAAATTCTCTCATATTTAACAAAACATACCAACGAACCCATCTTTCATGTCACAGTTTGGCGCACAATTCCAACCAAATTTCCTCCAGACATTCCAAAGTTTGAAGAGAGGTTGGGTGAATATTCGATCAACCATATTATGACTTTCCACCTGTGGTGCTCATCCAATATCATCACATATGATTCACTCTAGCTATTCTTGTTCCAAATAACCTTAACTTGAATGTCAACCAAATGGTATATCAATGAAAAAGCTAGGTCAAATGCCACTTTTTCATAATTATCTAATGCAATCCACACATTTTTTCAATTACTAGTTCATCACGATACATGCCTAGAATTCCTCATGGATTTTTGATAGAACACTTATACACACATCATGGACAATATCCATGAGTGGCGTTGATGGTGAATTCTATGAAAAATCAAAGTCAAGGACAAAATAATTATGGATTGGTTCTTGAAGTCCCTCTTGCCACTAATTGCCAAAGACGAGGCCACTACTATCCCCGAGACGAAGGACAAAGTGATTCTCAAAGAACAACAATTTGACCTAATATATGTTCATTCAAGGTACCTATAGATATTCCTCCTATATGGTACTCACCCTCAACCATTTGAATAACTCAAACCTGGGACATCCCACCCTACAGATGGATTGATTGGGTAAATCACCCATTTTAACCCCCCTTGCAATCCGTCACCCTCATATAGTACCAGCCAGTATCAAAACCATTATGGAGGAACCTTGTCATATGCATGTATTATTGAAACACCATATGCATCCAACAACATGCCCCCAAATCCCCCTCCCCAAATTCTAGAGGGGCACAACCTTGAAAGGATTATGATTTCCATGCCTCCTCAAGGGATGAATGTCACCCCCCATGTACATAGGCACACTTGAAATAATTATAACTTAAGTAGGAGGGTATACACATCATACCCCAACTATGGGAAATCACCACTAAGTAATCTATATTACCCTTTTCCTGATCCCCCAAAAGCTATTGCTACACCCCCACATGCTCAACAACAGGCCACCATTAACTTCATTCAACCTTAAACAGATAAAAAAGTTCAAGCATTTGAACAACTAAACCTAGTTAACTTTTCCACATGATAGAACAATGGAAAAAATAAAGGGAAGAACAAGAATAAATGGAATCGTGCACAGGGGGGAAATCCCCAAAACCAAAACATGAATGCAGGGAAAATTTCTAATGATGGAAACCATAACCAAAATTTTGGTAACAACAACCAACAAAAATAGAAGAAGAAGAAAAATATTCATACCAACTTCCCCTATGCCATATGCAGTAATTATAGTCACTATACTCATAATTTCCCCCAAATTGTGGATTTCAAGTAGATGAAGGAATCTATATCCAACCAAGGTGCCCCTACCCCTCAAGGTGTTGCACCTCTCCAATAGAATTTTCCTCAATCCCCACAACCAAAAATACTACACAACCCCTTCCCTCAACAAGGAGTTGTTCCTTCCCAACAAGAAACTGGATCCCCCATGCATCCAACAAAACAGTACCCAACCTTGGGTCAAGATCAACCTGAAGAATCTACTTTTCATAATATTATTATGAATTCAATAGATATTCATCTGCAAACTCACAACTGTCAATACAATATGCCTACCGATTTTTTTTTTATCACATCAAATTCCACCCAATTGTCAGTTAATGTACCCTTAATGATCCCACATCCTAGTGGTGACCCTAGGGAAAACTTTAGGCTCTGTTGAGATGACCCCTTCCACTATTACCCTTTGGGCATACAATGGCTTCCTATCTCAATTCGATGAACTTTTCAAAAATATCTGTGCGGATCTAGAAGAAAAAAATGGTCTTAATCAATATCGAGGTCATTGATCCCCCCTTGGACTACAACATCCTCCTATGATGCAATTACATGTAAACAATGAAGGTTGTTACTTCGTTAGTGTTTCACACTATGGTTTTCCCTCACAATGGGAAGGTTATCACAACCGATCAGCTAACACACTATGAATAAAACCACTCTATGAAACTAGATAATGTCCCTCCCCTCATCAAGGGACATTGTGAATTCACATCCTTCATGGAAATAGGTTTGGGGATCTTTAAAGACTCCTCACTCCTTGGCACTTATCAGGGTAAACCACCTTATGTTTCACTCCTAGATTCTTCTCAAGTATAAACCATCACCTTTTCTCACAACACAACCATATTCCCCCTCATCTACCCCTAATAATCCATCCATAAATGACCAACCCAATCCCTCATAGTCCATTCCCCACCCCTACCCCCTCACCCAAAATTCCATTTTTCTACCCACCACTGGGCATTAAAGATTGTCAGGTTGTATCAACACTCATACTCCAAAACATGGTATTGGTATTACTAGTGTGGTATCTTGACCCTCCATCTATGGTACCAACAACTACACCCACACCCCAAATAGTTGTACACACAATGAAAACTCATGTCAACCCAATATCGATAGAAATTAGTCACACAACTAAGCGGAAAAGTAAAACTACTAGGGGAAAGAAGAAGAAGGTAGGGGGATATACCTAGACCACACCACGAGGTACCTCCTCCCTATGCACTTTGCGATAATCTAGGTCGTCCTACAAAGTTGTGCTCCACACCTCCTGAATTAAGGAATCTTATCCATCTACCAAAGACAACACCACTACTACCCACCTCCTCCACTATAGGCACTTATAACATGAACAATAAGATGCTACATATAAATCTCCCTTGTGTCATATGTTTAGAATATGGATACTATGCTCACCATTATCCTGACCTCTCACACTTTCATGAAACACTTGATACAGTCTGTGAAATGACTCTTCCAACACCTAAGCAACCGACATCACAATCGACATTGGTCATCGAGAAGGGTTCATCCAATATTTACTATGTGTCCACCTTAGTTAACTCACATAATATTCTCCCATGCACACTTTGCGAGAATTTGGATTACTTCAATTAACTTTTCCCACTCATTATTGAATACCAAACTCATCATATGACCTAGATTCATCACCTTCGAGAATCTCTCATTGTAATAAGAGACACTATAATTGTAGCCACCCCCTAAGGCTACCCTAACTCCTCCCCATAGGATTAGGAACTACCATCCTCTTCCCCTATTGCCTCCCTAGTATACTGACAACATGAGACACCTCCTTTTGCCTCACCCAATTCCCTAGTTAGTGCTTGGAAAAAATCTTTCCCCCTCCTAGAGAACACGACACACATGATTGTGTACACATTTTCTATATTTCCTTAGCCATAGGTTCAATACCTTTAGTCAACCACTTCTAACCTATTGGTACTAGGGCATGATCGTCATCATCATAAAGGTATACAAACATCATGTGGCCTGAAGCCCACTCTGTTTGTGTAGTTTCAACATGCGACGGTTCCTCAACACTTGTTTTTCGTGTAACTTTCATTTGATATGTTTAGCATTAAACCATTGAGCTAGCCTATTCATGCCTCTTAAATTTCCCTTATTTCACTTTCTCATGTCTTCCATTCAGAAGAGGACATTCTATAGGTGATGATGGTACCATAATACCCCCAGGATGCAATGCACCATTGGTCATTTTTCATGCTCCCTTAGGATGCATTTCAACCTTCCATGTCATTGGACATATATGTAGTTTAAACAAAATAATGTTTTCCTCCTAGGAATAGATATCTGTTCAAAAACCCAATCCCCACCCCTGGCACTTTCGAATAAGATAACATGGACAACATTTCCTCGACTATCAAAGTGGACATTTCAATCAAACTAGGTGTCATATAATACATCCTCCTTGGAGTAGCATGTTGGAAGAAGTCCTTTCCTATAAGGCTCTTGTACAATATTTTTGCAACATATTTTCCTATTCATATATAAATGCTTGGTCTCGATCCCACTATCTTTGAACACCACATTGAAACATGGATTGTTGTTGTTCCCATTTGATAAAAGTATAGGCCTCTTCACCCTTCTAAAGTGATGGCCATAAAAAATGAAATCACTAATCTTCATTAGGTTTGTTTCATATATCCCATTGCATACACTTCGTGGGTCTCCAATAATGTCCTTGTCAATAAAAAAGGGCACCATTCACATTTTTATGGACTTTTGAGACTTGAACCAAGCTTGTCCCAAAGACAACTCCCTAACACCATCAATCAATTTATCAATTCTTATGCCAGGCATGAGGTCCTCTCTTTCATGGATGTATTATTAGGGTATAACCAGATCCATATATTCCACATAGATCAATACAAAACTACTTTTAGTACACCATGAGGAACTTTTGCATACCATGTCATGCCTTTTGGCCTAAACATTGTTGGATCTACCTTCCACCAGGCCATGCCTTATGTATTTCATGACTTTTCCCATCTCATCCTAGCTCACTTAGAGGACCTCACGAATAGATCCAAGAAGCGATCCCAACATATGGAAGAGATTCACACTATCTTTCAAAGATGTTGAAATTACAAGACTCACTTAAACTCTCTTAAGTGCATCTTTTTTGGTACTGTTAGATGTTTATTAAGCTTCATCATCTCCCAACAAGAAATCATAGTGGAACCTCTTAAAGTTCAGGATATCAGTGAAATCCACCCTCCAAATAATTTACATCATCTTCGAAGTCTACAAGGCAAGGCCAACTTCTTACGACACTTATTCCCAGTTACGCCGTCAACCAAATTATATGATTTCATTCCTATTACATTTAGTTATCAATCTGGGGTACACAAAATTATGAGATGCAAACATTGTATGTGAAGGATCATATTCTACTCTAATAGGAAATACTCCAAATTGTAAAGTAAACTCATAATCAAATCCAAATTAACTAACTATCTAGCAATACAAGAGTATGTCGTTCACTTGAACTGAAATCTACAGGAATTGTAGATTTATAAATCATTATAATCTTTCACTCTTGATAGTCAGAGTGTTCATGCAACAATCTGTTCAATTCGTTAAATAAAAAAATGAGAAAGGATTATTTTAGGGGCTAAATTTTGCTCATGGGCTAATTTTCCATTGTTTTTCCCAAAAAAATATTCGCCATTCTAAAAATGATTCGCCCAAACTCTATAGGATAAAATTATTTTACCTTAAAAATCGCCAAAATTTTATACGAACTATATAAAATCCTTAGAAATTTGAATATTTTTACAAAAATATTGCCAAACATTTATAGTTGGAATATGAAGGATTAGTAAGATTCACCAACGTTTCTACATTTTAAAATAAATTTCCATCCTTAAAATCATCCCTAAAATTGAGTGAATTCTCTCTTGTAACTAATAATCAACTTGCATGAAATAAATGGAACGAAAGATAAATCTGTCACTAAACTATGTCTTACTATATCCACAATTGTTGTAAATCAGGTTGTAGTTGAGTGTTCAGTTCTTAAGATAAATGAACCTCTCTACAACAATGCTTTGTTTTGGTATATAGAACATAATTAAATGAATGAATATAAACATAATCAAATGCAAAAATGAAACACACCACACTTCATCAATCGAAAAAAATCTTAATAAATTATATCAATGACCATGTACTCGAATGTCATCATGCTACTAGGACCATGCTGCCACCAAGTTATCTCTTGACATGTATTAAGTACCTCTTCTTTCCATGAATTAATGCTTTGATAAAAAGGGAAAACAAACTTCCATAAAATGAAATAAAATACCACTATGATCCATTTGGAGTGAGGTAAATTCTCCCAAGAACAAGGTAGTGAACTAAACTACAACATTGTAAACTAAATCACAACATACTATTAATACAAATAAATTATGACAAATCATGTGAAGAGAAATACCAAGAACTTTATTCTTTTCCATCATAATCTAGACATATGCTCCAAGAGTCCTTCGCTTGGAATGGAGAAGGAACTCTGATTTATACATGAGTTTTATTTGAAATTAAGATAAACTCTAATTAATTCATATCTACAATTCTCTCATGTGGTTACAACCATTTGCTAGTATTTAGAAAGTCAACAATATCTCCAAAATATTTGTGATAACTAATCTCATCTAAGACTTCATGATTATTCTCTATCCAAGCTACTTGAATGAACATTCAAAATCCTCATCAAATCTTCAATGGTTGGAGAGGAAATTCAAATTTGGAACTAGGTGGTAAAATTAAGCATAATTGGAAACTCCAAATATACCTGTAAACATCACCAAACTCACCCAACTTTAAAGGTTAAGTGAGAACATGTTATTTTTCTAAAATTTAATCATAAATTCACTTAAAATACTTAAACAAATGTATTGGAAAAAATATTGAACCTAATCACACCTAAAACATGAAAATGGACTTAATACAAGGTTAAAGGAAGTGAGAAATGATTAAAAGTCAAGGAAAATGATGTGAAATAATGGTAAAAATGATGGCAATTTGGTGACTCAACATACAAAACTTGCACACATGGATCCTTACACTTCTTATGACAAGACATACATTTTCAATGGGATCAACATGCTCAATGAGACTTCGAGGCATTGGAATCTGCTCTTCCAAAATCCTCATTGATCAATCCCCCCAACTTCAAAAAATATTATATCATGTACCTCTTTTCGTTAGAGGTTTTAGTCGCAGGAGTCTTAATATAGTAAGGGGGAGATGAACAAGAGCATGCCATTGATTATGTGAGAAAAATATTGTCAGTCCCTCCCTTGAATTAAAATAACAAGGGGGTATTTCCCCTTTCCTTGGTTCACCCAGTCCAAAACATGTGCCATTGCATATTGCCACAAAAAAAAATTTCATACCAAACTTCAATCCTATGTAGTACTTACTTAGTTGGAGCCAAATCAATGGTAAATTTGCTTGGTGGATTTTCATTCTCCAAGAATTAGATATATATTTCAACACTCCCAAGAGTAAGAAGTCAATCATCCTCATTGATTTACCATTTGAAATTAAGGACCCACCAATAAAAGAACACTTATTGGATGAGGACCTATTCCACACATCATCTAATCACCCATGGTATAGAGATATCCTCACTTACCTTTGTACACACAATTTTAGTCCACATCTATCCAAAGATGATCTTCGACACATATACCACCAAGCCCATTGATACCTTCCCATTGGGTAGATTCTATATATATGGGGAGTGGAGACCATCCTACGTCGATGCCTCACACTAGAAGAAGTTGAAAGGGTCCTTAAATATTTATATAGAGGTTCCTACAAGGGACATTTGTTAGGAATTCCCACTACCCAAAAGGTAGTTTGTGTCAATCCCGTTTGGCCTACCATCTTGCATGACTACATCCATGTAGTAAAATGGTGTACAAAGTGGAAAGTGTTCATGTACGAAACTGAATATCCACCAGGTGCCTTGCACCCAATCATCCCTATCAGTGCCTTTTGTAAGTGGGGCATCGATTTTATGATGTGTGATCCCCCATACAACAATGGCCACAAGTACATCATTATGGTCATTGACTACTTCACCAAATGGGCCAAGGCCATGCCAACCTTAAACAACACAGTGACACTGTTGCCGTCTTCTTCTTCAACCATGTCATCAGGTGCTTTGGAGTACCCTATAACACCCTGTTTCCCCCAGTCTATAAAAATAATTATGCTGGCCAAGAACTGTGGCAAACTCAAAGATGTGAATGTGTGATTCTGAATGGACCTTAGTATACAAGGTCGACGAATGTAAATTAACATTTTGAATATATATATATATATATATATATATATATATATATATATATATATATATATATATGATGTAGGAATGCTGAGAGGGGGGATGTGCTGACAAAGAGACCACGATGGCTGAAGAAAGGTGGTGGAAGGCACCTAGAATGGTGGCGTTAACTTCCACCAAACCAAACCGTATTTGGTCTTCAATGGCCCGGAGAACCAAGAGCGGCTCGTTGGCCTCGAAATGAATTACTCACTAGGTTGGTAGGTGAAGAGGCTCCTCATGAGTTAATGAGGGATGGGGGTGAACCGCCCATCCGTGGAGGCGTCAGACTTGACCACCGTGGGGAAATTCATGCCACACGCAACCTCGCCGGAAAAGAAAAGGTAGGTACAAGGTGTGGAAAAGGGGCATGTGAGGGTAGATCGCAGAGGACGATATTGGAATAACTCTGGAACAAAACACAGAGGGAGCGATAGCAGAGAAGGAGGAGAGTAACCTTCGTTCTCGATCACTGAAGAACTAAGATAGAGAGTCTCAAGCATCATGGTCTAGCTCGGGGGTGGCTAGTGTTAAATCCATTCAGAGTCGCTGAGCCTACAGTTGGGTGGAAACGAGCACCCCTCTCAACAGTTGCATCAAACCCGATGTTTTTCTGATAAGTGTTTTATATCTTGTATCTTGAAATTTATATGCTGACATGTATGCTCATAGTCTGTGCAATTATGAATGGTTTCAGTATAAGACTGACTGCATGGTGTTTTGATCAGAAATGATGGTTGTATGATTTTTTTGGGAAGACCACATATGTCTTACGTTTATATATATATATATGTATATATATACTGAACTAATACAAATTTTCAAGTCTGTTCTCAGGAAATTTATTTCCCTTATTTTATCTCAAGTAATGCCTTGGATAAATCTTCCCACAGGGACACCCTTTTTAAAGTTTACCCAAGAATCAACTGAAGGGTTTGATGACATAAGTTTGAAAAACCTTGCACGAGAGAGAATGGTATTCCTAGACTTTGATATTTCGGAGTTTCGACACCCGGGATATCTAAGTGCGAGTCCTCTTGTACTCGCGAGTCCCGAAACCCCGACCTGCGAAATCCCGAAATGATAGCGTGGGGATGAATTAAGGACCTTTCGGTGGTTCGGTACCCAAGATACCCTTCCTCTTGCTAAATGCATGAATGAGACTCTTTTGGAGGATCTAAGGCCTGTTACGACTGTTAAATTGAATGAAGGAATGTAGGCATTAATGCCTCGACCCCTTTTTACCTTCGTAAGTAACGAAGAAATTAGGACCGTCGATTTCAAGACCCATGGGAATACCTAGACCGTCCAGCTGTAGAATACATGTGGCGGTCGGTAAGCATTTCGGCTTTTCAGCACCCAGGAGATCAGAGGGTAAGAACCCTTGTTCTCACGACTCCCGAAATCCCGATATGTGAAATCCCGAAATAACAATGTATGGCTAAATCCCGATATTTCGGTATTTCGGCATTCGAAATATCCTAAGGGTGATCTCCCTTGTATTTTCAAGTCTTGAAACCTCGATTCACGAAAACCCGAAATGACAACGTGTGGAGGGGTTAGGACATTTCAGTGTTTCGGCACTTGGGGTACCTAAGTGCGAGTTTCCTTATACTCACCAGTCCTGAAATCCCGATGGGTGTAATCCCGAAAGGACGATACGCGAACATGTTACGATATTTCATCATTTCAGAAATCATAATACTCAAGGGTGTATTCCCTTGTACTTGCTAGTCCCGAAATCCCGATGGGTGTAATCCCGAAAGAACGATACGTGGACATGTTACAATATTTCGACATTTCGGAAATTAGAATACTCAAGTGTGTATTCCCTTGTACTTGCCAGTCCCAAAATCCTGACTTGTGAAATCCTGAAATAGTATAGTGTATTTCAGAGTTTGGTGTTTCAGAGTTTCGGCTCCCAGGAAACCCAGGTGCGAGACCTCATGATTCTTGCATATCGCGAAATATCGAAGTATGAAACCCTGAAATGAGTAAAGCGTGACTAGAATTTAATGTTCTGGTGCTTCGACACCTAGGATATCTGGAGGCAAGTCTCTTGTCCTCACGACTCCCAAAATCACGACTTGCAACATCCCGAAATGATAGAGCGCGGACAGGTTATGATGTTTCAGAGTTTCGGCTTCCGAGAAACCTGGATGCGAAATCCTCCTGTCCTCGCATATCGCAAAATATCGATAGGCGAAGTCCCAAAGTGGACTAGCACACATGGTTTTGGTATTTCGGTGTTTCGGTACCCGGGATCTCCAAAGGTCAATTTTCCTCGTGTTCGCTAGACACGAAATTCCGATGGATGAAACCCCAAAATTAACAAGGGAATACATGCATCACGATTTTTACGAATTGCGAAAGCTAGGAGCACCTCTCCGGTAAGATCTGTGGTCATAGACGCCGATCATATGAGTATGGATAAGGGATGGCATGGTCTATATCAAGTCCCGTAGGGATTCGGGGAATTCTATTCATCGAAGAAAAGATGAAAAAGGCCAAATTTTTTTGAATTTCGTAGTGGGTGTGTTACATACCCCAACAATTAATCTTAGACCATGATTTTTTTTTAATAATGAAGTGTTGGGTTATTGAGAAGGGGGGTGAATCAATAATGAACAATTTATACAACTTTTAACCACAATTTATATTCCTTTAACTTACTCAACCATGTTCATCAATTCATCATCAATATATTATTGTATCATAAACATTAACATCCATCAATTCATAATAAACAATAATAAACACATCCACACAATACACAGTACACCAATATTTACATGGAAACCCAATGCGGGAGAAAACCACATAATGATTTTATTATATGTGAAAGAATTACATTCAAGGAAGCACCAACTTCCAATTGTCCATCACTAGCTGGAAGGAGGCTCCAACCCCCTAGTTTCCTAGGCTCCAACCTGAAGGAAGCTCCAACTCCCTGATTCTCTGGCTCCAACCAGAAGGAGGATACAACCCCCTAATTTCTCTAGCTACAATAAGAAGGTGGCTACAACCACCTAGTTCTTAGGATGCAACTCCATGATTCTATAACACCAATGGAAAGGAGGCTACAACCCCCTTTCCTTTCCTGGTCCAACTGCACTGAAATATAAATGCCAAATGTAGAAAATCTATCACTGTCACCGAATCAACCACTTCCACTGTCACTCTATCACTTCCAACCTATAACCAACAACTTGTAACAACCTATACCAATCAACATGCACCAAACAAACTGTAACAACCTGTACCAGAACCTGTACCATCAACAAGTGCATCAACCATGCACCAAACCTGTACAAATAACCTGTCACAACAACCTGTCTCATCAATCTCATCAATCAAATCATATTTACTCACCAAGATCCATCACAAAGACCACTCTCAACCATATGCACAATATCACCACGATGTGCATCAACCAAGACTACTCACAAACATCAACAATATGTACCACAATCAAGATGTTCTTCTAAAAGTATACCAAGTCATATATGCCACATCATCCATAAACCATGTGCCAAAAATACTTCACAAATGTCTCCAACAATATTACCAACAAGTGCCTCTAACAATGTACCAAACATGTACCAATCATGTATCAAGAACAACTCAAACTATGCCTAATCAGGATACACCAAAATCACCATACCATACACCTCATGTATGTGCCAACTCATCAAATATATGTCCCAACATGTAATTCAACAATATACCAAAGACATATACCAATATAACTGACAAAATTCCTCTATCAATAGATCTCTCTATCCATAAACCAAATACCATAAACTCTTACATCAAACCATGTGCCAAAACCTCACTGTTATGTAGCCTCAAGTATGTACCATTTCATGACCAATTGTAACCATAAAAATCTTGCATATAGGCATACCTTCAATCCTGTAGAAACCTTGATGCATCATCATCAAGAACTATACCATACCATGCAACAATTGGAACAATTCTAATCTGCAAATCTGATGTGGCTATTGAACTGCCAACTTTCTACATCTACCAAATCACCTGCAGCTACCGAAACTGCTCTTTCTGTGACTACTAAACCTGTGGCTAAAAAAGCACCCGCGGCTACAGAATTTCCATTTTATACAACTACCGAAACCTGTGGCTACAAAAACACCCGCGACTAAATAATTGTCGTTTTCTGCATCTATCGAAACCTGCAGCTACAAAATCACCCACGTCTACAAAATTGTTGTTTTCCGCAGCTACCGAAACCTGCAACTACATAAACACCCGCGGCTACAAAATTTTTGTTTTCGATAGTTACAGAAACTCGCAGCTATAGAAACAACAACAGATATAGAATTTCCATTTTCTGCAGCTACCAAAACCTGCGGTTACAGAAACACCCGTGGCTACAAAAGTTTCATTTTCTGCAGCTACCAAAACCTGCGCTTCTTCAGACCTTCGCTGCCTCAAACCTGTCACTTCACATTTGTCAATAATACCTGTCAATGACCATTAACAAAATATATATTCAATATGTAATGCCCCAAGTCTGAGCCCCTACTGAATTGTAATTATGTTTATAGGCTGGTGAGCCGAGTGGTTATAAGCTGAGAGACTTATGTGTTTATTAGGCTGGTGAGACAAATTCCAAGGCCAATGATCCTGATTTTGTATATGTAAGTAATCACATCATTAATAAAACTACACTGTTGCATGTATACCAACCACGAAGAAGAGTTATGGGGGAATAAACTCCACTAGGTAGGGTAAGGGAGGGGGAATAAGTGTCTAGGCCTAGGGGCTAAGATAGAAGGGCTTACCTATAAGGGAATAATATTTTATTATTATTTCCCAAAGGCCATGGTTGAATTAAGCCGTGTTGTCCTAAGTTCCTGGGAAAAAGGGAACAAGTGCTAAGTGGAACTCATGCAGCTTCAGGAAGACATGTGTCAACCTGAGCACATGCAGTTTATAGCTGAGGAAGCCAGTTCATTGGGGGTTCATTTTCCCATTTTGGCGTTGCTTCCCATCCTTGTGTCTGGACCAGTTTCAATTTTCCTCATGACCCTTATGTTTCTCTGGAGGTCTGTCACCTTCTCGATTGACCAAGTACTCACGCATTGAACCAGTTCTCCATCATCATCACCTTTGTACCTAGTACACACCTTTGGAATCCTACAATCGTACTTGAGTTGTTCTGTGTGTCTCTGGTGAAGCCGTACGCATTTGTATTTGCGGGAGCCATGTTGTGTCTTAGCGTTAGGTTGTTACCATTTTTGGTGTCCATAATCGTTTCCTGTTGTTTTCATCACCTGTGTGTTAGCTGAATGTTGTTGTAGTATTGCTTAGGAGTTGAATTGAAGAAGCAGGTTTTCAGGCCTGTGAGAAACTCTCCCAGGTAAGAGAGTTTGATGTTAAGTGAGTTCTCCTGGAAGGGAGTCTCATAACAACTACAGTTCTCTGAAACTTTTGGTCCATCCTGTTGTTGAAGCCCAAGGTAAGGGAGGCATACTAGCCGATGGACTTGTATTAGTGAAGGTGTACCCTCCTGGGGTGGAGAAGGCATGTGGGGAATGAGGGTATGTGGGTTGTGGGCATAAGTGGCTCCTAGGATAAAAGATCCTTCCTGTTGTTTTGTGCAACTTCCTTGTTGTCCTTGCCAAGACTAGAATTCCCTTGCCCAGTGGATTATAGTCCCAGCTCGGGGGTGACCCATTGCTGAGTGTGATGAGCAGTGTGGTATAAGGCTAGAAGGTTCGTGGAAAGTCTGCATGCAGTTGGTGGTTTTACTCTAGTTAAAATATAAGTATCATTTCCATGCTTAATTATCTATGTTATGCATGTCTGTGTTTCTTGAAATGTATCATGTGTTCCGTTGCATGTGGACTTACTGTCAATTCCATTTGAAACTGTATGGTAGCAGTAACTCCGTGTTAGTTTTTTTAAGATTCATTAAAATGCATGTCATATATATATGTATGCTTCGAGAAGTGGCGTTGCTCTGCCTGCTGGTAGTTGGGGACGTTACAATTTGGTATCAGAGCTAAGTGAAGTTTGTGAGAAATGGCATTGCTTGACCTGTTGGTGGCTGGGGACATTAAAATTTGGTATCAGAGCCATGGTTTCAACACTGAGCCTAGATGGGCCATGTTAGTGGTTAACAAGACAAATATTTCAGAGTGAATTGTTGTCGAAAGGGACAAAATTCGAGGTTCAGAGCATCTATGGGTGCAAGGAGTGCACATATCCGAAAGTCGACTAAGTGTCGAATAAACCCTCTAAGGAGAGAGGGGTTCGAGAAATGAAGCTCAGGAGAGATAGCAGGAAGAAATATTCAAGGGGGAGAAACTCTCAAGGTTTAACGAGTTAACAGATAGGATTTCTTCAGGAGGAAACATAGTCATCCCAGATCGTCATATCTGGAAAAGTTGCGAGGCAGTTAGTCACGAGATCCTTTGGAAATCCACGAAGTAATGAAGTTCGTTTGTGTCGTCGATCTGAGAGAGAAGATACGTGGTGGAAATCCATGGACTTCAGGTGAAATCGTTTGGGAGAATTAGTGTGATGAGACGAGAACTCCCGAAGCCCAAAGCTACGAAGCCCTGAAGAGCCAAAGTGGTGAGTCATGATGACGTCTCCTGGAGGTGACGTTGACCTCTCCTATACCTGCCACATGCCCCCACCTGGAATGCTGTCAGCTATACTATGTGGGCCCAGAGGTTACATAACATAGTTAAAGGTCGGTGGACCCAGAATGGCGTTGATAAAGATACATCAAGATCAATGACCAGGAGGCATTGCAGGGACCCAAGATGCACGGGAGTTAATTATCCAAGTCAGTCCTAAAATCAAACCACGGTTTCACAGAGGGGTTACGTTTCAACGTCAGAAGAATTGTAGGATGAAAGACAGGTTACTCCAAACCGTGGATGCATGCCCCCGCAATTTGAAAAGCGTTAAGTGATGTGACTATTCGGTATCTTAGTCCAAGCATGGAAGCCGTGGGTCCCAGTGGACATGCACCGCCAATTGTGAAATCCAAAGACTTGACACTTTGGAAGGATGGTTCATAAGGAATGAAAGGAAGAACCTTCCAAAGTTTCATAATGCTGAAGTGACATGACATAATGACATCACCAAAGGTGACATGGAAGTGTTCAGAGATTAATGGTTCTGGGTGGGAGGTGCGGATGTGAAATCCTCCGAAGTCCCGAAGTCCCGAAGCTCCAAAGTCTCAGAACTTAGATGCCTAAGGTTCCATAGTGAGTGCTAGTCATTGGATGATGGGTAGACGTTGACGATTGATCCACCCTACTTCGCGAGTTCGGTAATCTGGAACTGCGAGGGGGTTGTTGTGATGTTCTTCAAAAACTTTCGAAGCCGGAGGCCCGAAGTCCCGAATAAGTGCCTATCAACCTAGCGCTTGGCCACAGCCTGTGGTCACATGGGTTGGGTGCTACAAGAAAGGGACTAGTGCCCAAAAATTACTCCAGAATAGAGTAGAGGTCAGAAAGGAAATGGAATCCGAAATTTTTCTTTGAATCAGATTTCTTTATGAATACTATGGAATTGTTTAGGACTAATGGCCTGACAAATTTTGGTTGACTGCTGAGCCAGATTTTATGAGTAGAATGAAATGACTACAGATTATTAACAGGTGCTTAAAACAAAATAATAGATATACAACAAAAATGGTTTTCTATTCAATAAGGAAATAAGCTGAAATTGTAAAATGCAGCGGAAAACAAGCTTGCTAGAATGGTGGTGGCTTATCTCTGAGAAGAGATGTGACGGTTGTGCTCATTCGCAAGAAGATGATTACAATGAGGCTCTGAAGGCCTTTTTACAACAAACAGGAATTCCAAAAACCCTAGACATCCAAAAACCTAACCCTAGGAGATGAAGCGCCAAAAGTCATGTGGGCCTCGTTTGGGTAAGTTAGTACATCAACTTCCCAAGGTCGTAACTTTTTCATATGATCTTCGTTTTAGACGCATGATAGCCCTTTGGAAAGGTATCGTCGAGGAGATTCATTTTGGGGGAAACATGGAAGGAACTTCCATGTTACTCCATTTTTTCCCAAAAAACATCGTTTAGGGCCTCAAAACGGCTTTGGAAGTTTCAGGATCCGAAAAACTGCTAAAAATAGTAAATTTCCAAAATTGCCAGAAAATTGTTTTGAGCTAGTTGGAAAAGGTGGGTGGCCACCGATATCCACCTGGATCAACTGCACATTATGTTTGCAGAGTTATCGATTGTCAGAACCTAACTGAATTGCCGCAGAGTGCAGAGAATGGAGGAGGCACATAATGCTTTCATTTCAGAGAATGAAGCTAAAGGAATGGATGTCCATTTTGGAGTTGAAGGATCAAACTCGAATGGGCATGGAGAAGAGACAGATAAGGAAGGAGACATGATGCAAATCATTGAAATATTGTAGAAAGATGCCCAGACTCATCGAGAAGATAACAAAAAGATCATGAAAGCGAGGGATCAACAGGGAGAGTTCAACTTAAAGTTGATACAGAGCTTGGAAATAATCGAAAAGAAGTTGGATAAGGAGAGTAGCTTAAGAAAAATAGGGAGTCGTGGGACACCTGAGAAGAAAGGAAGATAAATAAGTGTTACCAGGCATCATCGACACTCCTCAAAACATTAGAGTAAGAGGGCACACAGTAGTTCAAGCCCATCTCCTACCAGAAAGCATATGAGATCTGGAGTGGATGAACTGAAGGGACAAATGAACAAGATTAAGCCTCCTAATTTTGATGGAGAACACAAGAAATATGAATATGCTGATACATGGCTGCTGGGCATGAGGAAATATTTCCAACTGCAGAACTATTCTTCTCATGCAAAGGGAAGAATTTCCATTTACCAACTTAAAGGAAAGGCATCCATATGGTGGGAGAAACTTGTGCAAGTACAACACGTCAGAGAGAAGAATGTTACATGGAGGGAATTCAAGAGACATTTTGAAAATAAGTACTTAACTAAGAGGTATTATGACAAGAAAATAAAAGAGTTCTTCGAACTCAATATGGGAAGTATGTCCATTGATGAGTATGAAAGAAGATTCTTGGAGTTGTTGAAATATGTTCCCTTCATCAAGGATGAGGTAGTTAAGATTCAAAGGTATTTGAGTGGGCTTCCATCTTCCATCAGTGACAAGATCCAGTATGATGACTCAAAAACTATGGAAGAAACTAGAAGGAGAGAAAAATTCTTATATGATCAGCAAAAAGAAAAGCCTACTTTCCAAAAAGCTCGAGAAGACAAGAAGAAGTTTAAGAGGGAACAAAGGAAAAGGGGAAACAAACCACCATTTTTTAGGAATATCCCTCAAGGATAGCCAAGTTTTAGAGAGCCCAGGAATGATGAAGTAGGTGGGAAAATGCCAAGACAACCACCTATAGAATGTTGGGGTTGTAAAGGAAATCATAGGTACAAAGATTGGCCCCACAGAAATGACAATGTGAGGGTTGTCCACAATTTTCAATAGGAAGAAACAATGGAGGACATGGGCATAAGTGTACCAAGGATCTACGCAGCCCTGGACAACAAGAAAGAAGAATATTAGTCACATATGATTGAAGTGGAAGGTATGATCAACAACCAACCCATTACTATTTTAATTGATTCAGGAGCTAGTCATAGTTACATAGATCCTAGAATGGTGAAAATCTTACATTTTCCAAGAAGCAAGCATGGAAAGTCTTGGTTAGTGCAGCTAACTACAGGAGCCAAGAGAAGGGTTGTTGAGTTGGTTAAGTCCTATCCAGTAGACATGAATGGACTGAGCACAAGGGATGAATTGAACATCTTACCTTTAGGTTCCTATGACTGTCTAATTGGGATGGATTGGTTGGACCAACATGATGCAATCTTAGACTGTCGTAACAAGGAATTCACTTTCCTGGATGAGGAAGGAAACCCAAGGAATGTCCAAGGAATTCCCAGACCATTTTCTATTAGATAAATCTCAACAATGCAGCTGAAGAAGTGCTATAGGAAAGGTTGTCAATTACTTGCAGCTCATATGGAAGAAGCACCTAAGGATAAGGTGTCAAATATTGAAGACCATGCAGTATTAAAATATTTTTAAGATGTATTCAAGGGGGTACCAGGACTACACCCGAAGAGAGATATTGACTTTTCTATAAACTTGATGCTTGGAGTAGCTCCAATGTCAAAAAATCCTTACAGAATGAGTACACTAGAGATGAAATAACTGCAATTGCAGCTTAAAGAACTTATGAAGAAGGGGTATATATGCCCAAGTGTGTCACCTTAGGGTGCCCCGATCTTGTTTGTGAAAAATAAAGATGGGACATTGAGATTGTGCATCCATTTCAGACAATTAAACAAGGTGACTATTAAGAACAAGTATTCTTTGCCAATGATCGATGATCTATTTGATCAGTTGAAGGATGCCAAGATATTTACAAAAATAGATCTTAGGGTAGGGTACCACTAGGTAAGGATAAAATATGAAGACATCAACAAGACCGCCTTAAGAACAAGGTATGGTCATTATGAATTCACAGTGGTACCATTTGGGTTATCAAATGCACCCACTGTTTACATGTGCCTAATAAATGGTGTATTCAGAGAATATCTGGAAATGTTTGTCATAGTATTTTTGGATGAAATCCTGGTGTATTCCAAGTCAGAGGAAGAGCATGAACATCATTTGAATATGGTGTTGTAGGTGCTAAGAGAGAACCAACTTTATGCCAAATTGAGCAAGTGCTCATTTTATCAAAAGAAGATCCATTACTCGGGACATATCATTTCAAAGGATGGGACAACCATGGATCCTGAGAAGATAGAAGCTATTTGTTGGCACAGGGGAAGATACAGGGTTCAATGCTTCATCAATGCACCAACAAAACCCTAACTACTGGCCCTTTCAAAAACACCTACGAAGCAGATGAAGTCTCACCTGAGGTAGAGGCAGGGGGGGTTGCATGAATCAGATGTCTTCAACCTAGATGGGACACAGATATGTGATTAAAATACCTTAACAGAGCAATTACCAGTAAACATTCATTAGCATTTAACCCTTATTTACATTGCAAATTCAAACCCTAATTACAGAACATCGCAGTATTCAACAAGATCTATCACTTCCAAGCACTTAGCACATAGAAACAAATCAGATCTAGCATTCATTCACATCACTAGGCACAAAGCTACTATATCAGATGCATATAACATACATAGAGATAAAAACATTAAGCATAAATCACATCAATCATACAAAGCAACCATAACACAGGATATATGTGGTTCACCCCTAGCATGGGGCTATGTCCACCAACTCTTCTTCTTCTTTATTGTCTTCTGTCAATCTTATTACATGCACAGAGCCTAAAAACCCCACTTCAGATAGGATAAGAGATCTACACCCACCTCACCAGATCCTCCTTCCCCGAGTTAGGTCACAACACAAAGCCTTCTTACATAGTCTGCACACCAGCTTCTTACAATCACTTGCACTTATCTCTGCAAGTCCTAACACATAGCAAGCACAAAGCCTCTAGCTTCGCACTAAGACACAAACATTCACTACTACTTCACTACATTCTTACATCACCTAGATATCTATTTATACATTACAAAAAGACAAAAGGGCCAAAGCATGGGTAAACCCATGGGCCGACATCCCATAACCCATTACATAAACCCTAAACCCAAAAAGCCTGCAAAAAGGGGGTGAGATCCTGCAATCTCTGCTTCACCTGGCACTCTATCTTCGACCAGCCTGTCGAAGTCCCAAAATCAGTCAAACATGACGCAAGTTCTCCAAAACTTGGTCAAAGGACAACAGGCCCCCAACACTCACCTGTGACTCATCCCGAGTCACTCTAATATGGGTAACTCTACCTTGAAGGGCTCGATATTCGCTTGAGCTGCTTCAACCTACTGCTTATCCAGAGCCTCCTGCTCGATGAACTCCTGAATGACCTTCTCGGTGACAGGTCCTTCCAATCACTGTTCAACTTAGGTGACTACTTGTTCTAGTTGTGCACCTTGTCCTTCAATCTCCTCAAAATGTGTGAAGGCTTCATCCTGCACTGGCTGGAGTCTTTGGGTTACTTCCATGATCTTGATCTGAATGGCATGGGCCTATTGCTGAACCATGCATTGTTCCTGGGCTCTTTTCATCCTCTCGACTGGTCGAAGTAGCTTCAACTATGCTTGCACTGTTGCTGCTTGCTGCTTTGCCTCCTGGAGCTATGATTCCAGTGTCCTAAGCTCAGGGTCATCTACAAGGCACTTGTAGGTCTACACACTTCGACTATTGTGCTGTTTTCATTCCAAGGATAATTCCTTGATTCTCTCAACATCGCTCCTCACAGTTTCTTCTCTTAGATCTTGCACTTCCTGTGGAGTGCTTGGCACTATCTATAATTCCAATTATTCTATTCTTTGTTGGAGTTGCTGAATGGATTCGACAAGCCTTCCCACTTGATTATCCACTGGGTCTTCTTCCGTCTTCTCTAAGCCCGTCATAGAGAGAAGTTCTCTAGTGATTTCTTCTTTAAGTCCAATCTTCTCTACGAGAAAATTCTATTTTTCCTTATGGATATGTGCTCTATCCTCTGCAAACTTCACCTGGAGGTCGTCTTTTTATTACTGCACAACCCGATGTTGTTCTATGTCTTCCTCTTTTTATTTCTTTAGGGCCTCTGTGGCCTGTTCCTTTTTCTCTTGGACACGACAGAGGTGAGCCTCTGTCGCATATGCTATCCTGTGTAGCTAGGCAGGATCATCTCCTACTTCTATGTTCCCTACTGACAACGACGTAGTAGGTACTACGCGGCGTGAATGGAGAGCCTACTGTATTCCTTTAAGATATGATTCAATGCGATCATACATGGATTCATGTTTTTCTTCATTGCACTGTAAAATATATTCTAATGTATCTGATATGATGACGATGACGAGGTCGATGTCATCTACCATGAGCACATTCTATATCTTGGGCTTACTAGCTTTTGACTTCTTCCGCGATGTAGGTTTCATTGGGGAAACCTTTCTTTTATTGGACGTCTCTGTCTCTTCAAGTGGTTTCCTAGGTGGTGTTACTTTCCCCTGCTTCTGCTTGTCTTCTTCCCCTTATTTCTCTTCTTTGTCCACTTTGTCACCTCCTCCTCCACTAGGTGAATCTGATGCATTCTCTTCTAATGCACTATTTATTTCATGTACATCTTCCTTATTTTTCTTCCTGCTACTGCTGGGTGCATCATACTCTTCACGAGTGACCACAGGACTTCCAATGAGGTCGGGGTCAGACAGTTCTGCCTGGTTGACTGGTATAAGGAGCTCTACAGGCCATTCCTTAGTTATTTCTTCTAGGTCCTCCTCTGTGAGCTTGTAGTAGGATTGAAGCTCTTCTTTATGTTCATCTCCACGCGCAGTGATATAAATAAAATGTCTATCTGCGTGAAACGTCATAATTGGCCTGATCCTGTCCAAGGTGTTCAACGGCATACGAGGGAAAGACTCAGTAGCCCTCTTCAACAGCAAGTAATAGGTGTGGAATGCTATGTTTGACTGCCATTTTTTAGCCATGTCACTCGAATACCAGAGCGTAGTGAACTTCGCAACTAAGGGTTCAGATGGCTCAATTTCAGGGAAGGTCGTACCTTCCGGCATCTCCCAAGAAATGAAGGTGATGAAGATCAACAACCAACTAAAATGGAACTCATATCCCTGATCCTTGAGCTTCACGGTAGTCTTTCTCTAACTGGTTGACGAGGTAGCTCGCCCATTTAATTTGTATCCCTTTAATGCATTTTCCCGTGAGCTCAACAACAAACCCCGTGACCTATGTGGGTCTGTTCTTCCTTACTAGCTTACCAACGATCAACTAGTAGGCTAGGCGCACTGCACCATTCTAGATGGACGCTACCTTGTATCCTAGCTTCCCCTTCTCCACATCGCCATAGGTATCTTTGATTCTTTGCGCCAGGGCGTGATCCGCAACCTTCCCTGGATAAAAAACTTGTGGGTCTGGTCCTTGCATGCTTAATCTGATGATCCGATGGATCAGCACCAGATCGAATGTTATACGCCTATCCAACCATAGGTAACCGCCATGGAAACATGACATTAGTAGTTTAATGCACACATTAACCTTCTCGTGCCTTCCAAAGTGGGGTATCTTCATTACATTCAGGATGGTGGACCTTTCGATGTCCATGTTTCATGGCTGAGGGATGATATTCAACTTCTTCCCCTTTGTCTTGGTCAAATATTTGTATGGTGTGAGCATGCCATAGTTCTTGTGGTCTCGTAAGTTATAGTCGATGATATTCAATGTCGAAATTCTCTCCAACTGTGGTCTGATTGCACGTATTCCCTTTGGGACGTACGCAGTGATGCCTGTGTAGTCGAAGTCCCTTGGGATGTTGTCACGACTCACCGTGCTAGCCATAGGCAGGGTGTAGTTGGGAAGGATAGATGGGATGAGCTTCGCATTCGCTAAGTCATCACTATGCTTGGTTTGTTTCTCTATCGCAGCTCGAGATGGTCCAGATCCACGAGAAGTCGATGGGGATGCTTGCACTCCTCTCATCATCGAGGCTTGGATGCCTGCGGACATCACCTTCTTGGCCATGAGGTCTATTAGGATCTCTTTGACTACTTTTTCTATTGCGATAATTTCGTCCGACATGCACACTCGATATCTGATATCTCAGGTCGGTGAAAAAACACTCACTGTAACAACATGGGTGGCGAGGTATCAACAGTCACGGCGCGGTAATAATCAGCTCGAATAATCACAATCGACAAAAGTGCTCATGGTGAAATGCTCGATGGGATAAATAGACATCATTGTAACAGATCTGTCCAACGGGTAGGAATGCCTTAATTAATGCAATTTCATTTATTTTGGTGCAGTCCCAACAGTCCAATGTCGAACCTTTCGACAATGACTGTGTTTCTAGCCGTTCTGGGGCATTGTTCTAATGGTTGGGACGCCTCCAACGGTCATATTGATTCATCGTGGCGAAGTGCCAATTTACGTTGTTCTGATATCCTGACGAAGTTCTAGTTCTGCAAACCTTCTTTGTGAGAACTCCTCTCTTGTACTTCTTGCAATCTTTCTATCTTTGCTTTCTTCTTGTTGAGCTTCCTGGCTTTCTTTCCTATGATTTGAGTTATTGGTTTCCCTTTTCCATTATTTTTCTTATCTCCTCTTGGCATAGGAACTTCGCACCGCTGAGGTTCTTTCGAAGGGTTCGAGAGTAATACTTCTTCTTTTTCTAGAGTAAGTTCTCTACTCTCTTGCATGGATAAGTTTCTTAAGATTTCCTGCGTTCATTCAACTTTGACAACAATGTCTCTAGCTCTTAGTTTCTTCGACTTGTCCTCCTTCTATTTTATTAAGCATGCTATTCTTCTAGCCATGAAATCTCTTAGTTCTTTTTTTTTTTGTTCTAGAGTTTCCTCTTCTTGTTCCCTTCGGATCTGATCTTTCTCAACCCAAGTTTTTCCTAGCAAAATAGAAAATGGGGAGCTTTTCTCAACAAACTTAACGACCTCAAATTATTCTTCTGTCGAAGGGCCATGAGCACTCATAGGTATCTGGGTAATTCTTCCACATAGGGTTATCATATTCCCTTTAAACAATCCTATTCCTCCTAGTGAAGGAACCATAGCGAGTTTTCCCAAAATTTCCTAATTTCTTTTTGTCATGATATTCACTTGTGTTTCCTCATCCAGGACACAGTCTATGTTGAATTCTCCTATTCTTGTTTCTATGCACTCTTTCTCTTTTAAGATATCTGATAAACTGGTGTCTCTGTGATCATTCAGGGTTTCTTCCATCTGCAATAGTATGGCCTCTGATTATTTTTGGTTAGCATAGTCTTAGTCTCTTGTCCTTCCTCATGGTTTTCTTGTCTCATATTCATCTTTTCAAATTTTGCAATCATTCTAGGGCAATCCAAAACTTCATGTCCCATAGATTTACAACAAAGGAAAATAGGACCTCTACCGGGGAATTCCTTAGCAAGATGTCCTGGTCTCCTACAACTATAACAAAGAGTCAATCCTCTCTTTCTCTTGAACAATCCCCAACATTTCCCGTACTGTGCACTGGGATCATAGTGGTGGGTCTGCAAAAAATTCTTTCTAGAATCATGCATCCACTTGTTAGTCCAACAGTTCTCTCTATGCATAGGAATAACATATCTTTCATTATTTCTATTAGATCTATTCATATGAAATCTTCTGTCTTCTAGTTGTACCCTAGTTTTCAGACTAGGACCAAATCTATGAAACATACCTAGATCCATTCTTTCAAAATAAAAATTTTCAGTTATCTTACCTTTATCAGAGCACAAAGCTTCAAGATCTTACCTCTTTTCTTCAGATCAGACTTCTCTTCTTAGCACAGAGCTTCACAATTTAAGTATAATGCTGCACACTATGGAAGCAGATCTATGCACATAGATTTCTCTTTTCTTCAGTTCCCAACAATCACAGTTTCAGGTCCCGGAAACAAAACCATTTGTTGGCACAGGGCTAGACCCAAGGTTCAACACTTCAACAGTGCACCAACAAAATGCTAACTACTGACCCTTTCAACAACACCTGCTAAGCGGATGAAGTCTCACTCGAGGTAAAGGCAGGGAGGGTTGCAAGACTTATATGTCTACAACCTAGCTAGGACACAGATCTGTGATTACAATACCTTAACAGAGAACTTAGAAGTTAACATTCATTATCATTTAATCCTTATTTACATCACAAATTCAAACCCTAATTATAGAACAACACAGTATTCAACAAGATCTAACACTTCCAAGCACTTAGCACATAGAAACAGATTGTATCTTGCATTCATTCACATCACTAGGAACTAAGATACTATATCAGATGCATATACCAAATATAAAGATAACAAAATTAAGCATAAATCACATCAATCATACAAAGTAACCATAACACAGGATATACGTGGTTCACCCCCAGTGTGGGGCTACGTCCACCAACTCTTCTTCTTATTTATTATCTTCTGTCAATCTTCTTACATCCAAAGAGCCCAAAAACCCCACTCTGCATAGGATAGGAGATTTGCGTGCACTTCGCCATATCCTCCTTCCCCTAGTTAGGTCAAAACACAAAGCCTTCTTACACAGTCTACACACCATCTTCTTACAATCACTTGCACTTATCTCTGCAAGTCCTAACACATAGAATGCACAAAGCCTCTAGCTCCACACTAAGACACAAACATTCACTACTACTTCACTACTTTCTTACATCACTTAGATATCTATTTATACATTACAAAAGGGCCAAAGCATGGGTAAACCCATGGGCCGACATCCCATAACTCTTTACATAAACCCTAAACCCAAAAATCCTGCAAAAAGGGGGCGAGATCCCACAATCTTCGCTTTGCCTGGCATTCTGTATTCGACCAGCTTGTCGAAGTCCCAAAATCGATCAAATGTGACCCAAGTTCTCCAAAACTTGGTCAAGGGCCAACACCATCAGAGAATGGTTAGCACCAAAGAATGTGATAGAAGTCATATCCTTTATGGGTATAGCTAGCTATTACATAAGGTTCATTGCAGGATTCTCAAGGATAGCTCACCCCATCACTTCCTTGCAAAGGAATGTTATAACCCTAAATTGCACCACACATGCTTACCTGGCATCAGGCCAACTCATATCCCTTTTTTGCCAAAACTCTGCTGAACAAATCTTTGAAAATCCTCTTGTGTAAAGGCCCACGTGCCCTAACCCATTACTGCATGCGTGTACACACTGGCTGACTCACAATAGTGCGCGTGTACCTACAAAATCATGAAAAAAGGAAAGTTGCCGATGGAACAAAAAGCTATGGGTGAGTTATCTGAAACTCCCGACCATGCATGGCCGAGGGCTTGTCCAAAAACCTAACTCCTTCTAGCCTATAAAAGAAGGGGTAGGGGTACCATTTGGAGGTGGAAAAAATATAGCAAAGAAACTCTGCCCATTTACGTATTCCATTGTCCCAACCTTTTAGCCTTTCCTCATGCCAAAGGAGATTTAATGCAAAGCAGTTGAAGGATAGGAGAAGAGGAGCCCAGGATCAGGTTCAAGGAGTAGTGGTCGGTCTCAGCTTTTGTAATTTGATTCACTTTAAGTAATAAAGAGAATGATTTTCCCGTCCCAATTCATGAACTGTCTATGGTTTGATTAGTTTATGTTTGATTTCTAACCCTTGAGTATAGAAGTAGCATGCATGCATAGTTGTTGTTTTTCTTGAGTGTAGGTCATCTTTGGAAGGAGCATTGCGAACAAGGAATCAAGCACAATGAAGGATCGACATTGAATGCTGGTAATAAGGTAGGTGGTCCTTTCCATGCATTTACTGAGAAAAGGGGATTTAAATCTTGGGATGTAGGTAAAAAAGTAGTTTCTATTCGGTCAAATCTGCATGCAAAGTCTGAACTCTATTTGCTAGTCCGTAGAGTGTTTTTACCAACAACAGAATTGGCGACCATACTGGGGAGAATACTCTTTAGGGTTCCTAGATTTATTTAAGTTTTGGGTAGTTTAAAGACTAGGTTTTCTGTTTTTTCTTTGCCTGTCTTTTCTTTTTCTGTAAGGTCTGAGCTAGAAGGGAGTCTGGTTTTCCATACCAGATTTCCCTGACTTTTTCTTGACTGTATTTTTCAGGACACATAGAGGTACACGCGGCCTACATAAGGCCTGAACGCGTGTACCTGCGCCCTATCCTCTGACAGCTCGCGTGTGAACACTAGCTATAGAGATAGCAGTAGCATGTAGGAGTTTAGAGAACCTTAGAGGTAGTCCTCCTCTTCCCTATCAGAATCACACATTCTCAAGGGGTTTTCTGGAATCTTGTCTGTCTTGTTTGCTAACAGTCCTATCTCAGATTGTTTTTTTTTGCCTTATTATTTTTCCTTGCATTATTTGTTTTTCTGTTAGAAAGAGTATCCAAGTCTTCACGGGATCCTAGTTATCAATACCAGAGTCCTCTTCCTGTTCTGGTCTGTCTGTTTTCATATTTTTTCTTAGAGTTTAGATATACACGTGACCTGTACAAGGTCAGCCTACATGTACACGCCCTTTGTTTCTGTTCAGCACACGTTTGCACTCGTGTTGTTTGAGTGACAATCGCGTGCTTGTACATGCTAATTTTTGTTCAGGGTGGGGCAGTCATGCCCTCTTTTGATAACAAGTATTCCTCTCAGGTGTTTGAATCTATGTTTGAAAAGTCAGTAGCTTAGGCTTCATCTTAACGTTAGCCTGCTTTTTCTCAGTTAAAATTTGACAATTTTTTTTATTTTTTTCTTATGGTTTTTAGACAAGTGTGAGAGTCATTGTTTTCACAATTGCCATTATGTGATTCTTTGCGATCTGCGCTTTAAGCCATAATTTTTTTTCTTGGTTTTTTGCTTGTCGGTATTTTCCCTTTCTTGCTTTACTAGCACTTAAAAAAAAAAAAACTCTTTTCATTTTCTTATTTGGATGAAGAGTGTGTTTCTGCATCATTAGCTAGGGAAAACTATTTATTTCGTAAGTTTTTGCAGTTCACTTAGATCATAAGTAGCTCGTAGTCGAGTGAAATTCCTTTGAGTTTTCTGTCCAAAAATCTTAGAAAAATTAAAAAAAAATATTTCTTTGTGAAAAGTTGTTGAAATTTTGCATTAAGTAAAAGTTTTTTGTTTCCATCTTTTTCATTCATTTTTTTCTTTTGTCTTTTACACATCATCAGTTTCACCCTCATACCCCTTGATGTAATACAAATCCATAAAAACAACGCTAATTTTAAAATCTACTAGACTTTTATGTTTGTAGGGTTCACAAACTAGTTCAGGACTAGGGCCTTGGATTAGGTTGGAGAGGAAACTCTTCAAGGCCATTCAAAACCAAACATTAGAGTCTGAGTTAGGGAGTGTCTAAGTCTAGTTTCATGGAAGTTATCTGGGACCCCCTCTAACATAGGGGATAAACACGAGGTCGCATGCGGAAGGGTAGCAGAGATAACCCCTCCAAAGCCGGACCAATTGTAGTGGAGAACACATATAGAGGGCTTGTTTTGGGATTCCATCGTTTGCATTTGCCACGGGGCCTCATGGGTCTCGAATCCATTCAAGATCCTCAGTTGTCTTCTGGACCATTTTCTCTCAATATCCTTGACAGGTTTCAGGCTCGGTACCCTGCTCATTGTGGTCTACCTGACTTTCGATTGTACCCGCCTCGTGACTGTTCGCGTGCTGGCAACCTAGTTCCCAATCTTTTTAGGGACATACACAGGTGACTGCGGGGGTATACCATGGTACCTAGGATAGACATTGGGCCATGATTTGCAGAGTATACCCAGAGGGTGCTTCCGTGTTAGAGTTGCACTTGCACCGGTAAGTTTCTCTAGTGTTGGTTGTTGTAACTGTTCTTCCAAATAGTTTAGTGATTGCTTGTCTTATCTCTTAGGGGATTGTTTTTAGTGTGTGTTACTTTTGAACGTTTAGAATACCTTAGCGTGTCTTGGATTTTATCACATAGTGGAGGATCCCGAGCTCCCCCAGTCACGAAGGCTTCTTGGCCTGTTGCCGGTTACGCTGGAGCCACCCCCACCACCATTAAGGTAGAAGCTAGACCAACAAGGGTCTTTTGAAGCGACCGGGTTACAAACCTTTGTGCTCGAACAACTCCCAGAGGAATCAACCGTTTTGGACCTTGAAGCAACCACTCTTGGCTCGGTTGAAACCCCAACCATTGATATCTTGGCACCATTTATTGTACCAATCCAATTTCACGAATGCCAGACAGTGCCTCACACAACAATGGAAACAAATGTTGTTACTCCTTCTGGGAATTCTTCAATTCCCACCATAGTTTCCACCACAGGAGAGTCATCTCCTAACCTACCTTCGTCGGTCCGAGCCACCATGGTCTCGGCCACAACTACGTCATAGAGTGGACCGAATATATCTATGGTAGTGGAAACAACCCCCTTTACACCTAGTGCGACAGGCCCTCCGTTCTCATATGGTATCCCTAGTTTGGGTACAAGTCCTGTACTAACCTACTCCACTTTACAGACTTTGGGTCTGGGTGCAGGGAGCTCTAGCGCTCCTATGCAAGGTCACCTTGGGAGAACTCCTATCCCTTTTAATGCTTTTCCTTATGCAGGAGGTCATATTCCTCCTTCGTCCCCTTCACTTGGTGGTCTGCATCAGCAATCCACCGGACAACCTACACACAATAGTTTATTTGGAGCAGGGAGTCAGGGACCCCCTTCGCACAGTATGCCGGTAGGTTCGACATCGTTTTCTTGGAACGAGACATTTGGTAACAACACTTTCTCATCAGTCGCTTTCCCGACTGTGGGCAACCCCATTTTTGGACAATCTACTCCTATGCAGGGTACTATTCCTGCACAGGGGGCACACATAGCAGGACCTTGGAATTCAGGACAAGGATCCATTCCCTTCTCCAGAATGTCGTTCTGGGGTAATTCTTTCCACAACCAATGGAACTCGGACAAACTACTATGCCTCTCCCCACAAGACCGACATGGGGTAATCCTTCCCAAAGTCCTTCGAATACAATGCATGCCCAACACTCTATGTCCTTTTTGGGAAATCAGCCGATGATGTCTCCACAGATGCAAAATCCTTATGCTGGTCAGGGCGATGGTTTCTACCAAAATCCGAGCTAGCAGCCAAACTTTTCCTGGGAACCTGGTGCCAGTCAAACTCTAGGACCCTTTTTCCCAGGTTATCAGCAGCAACCCAAACTACCATTCCTGGCGACTTTACACTTGCCAGATTTGACAAGGTTGTTAAATGATCCTATTTGTCATGATCCATGTTGGCCTCCTATGCCGAGGAAGTTTCCTTTGGACATTCCAAAGTTTGAGGCCAAGCCTAATGAAGATCCAGGTGATCATGTGACTACCTTTCATCTTTGGTGCTCATCTAACTCATTGAAATATGACTCTGTACAGTTGCGATTGTTTCAATGTACTCTTATTGGGAGTGTCGCGAAATGGTACATCGAGCTCGATCGTTCAAGATACTCTTCTTTTGGAGAACTGGCGATGGCCTTCCTTAACCATTTCCAGTTACCTATGAGATACAACACTGGCACAGAGCTGCTCGCCAATTTCAAACAGACAACAACGAACCATATCTCTGATCATATACGAGAGTGGACACGCCGGAAGAGTTTAATTAAGGTACCAGTCCCACTAGCATTCCTACTTGAGTGGTTCCTTAAGTCTTTGGTCCCACATTTATCCAAAGACATTGTGACATCCGGATTTTTCTCCGAGGAAGATGCCATCACGAGGGATCAACATTTTGAGCTCATCTATTCTTAGTCTGGTTTATTATACAACATCTTTCCAGATGCGCCACGTTCGATACTGGATAAAACTAGATAGAGAGATGGACCACATGCCGATGGTATTGTTGGTTCATCACAAACCAAGCCCACTGAGCAATTGACAAAACAGTTGCAATAGTTATCCTTACAACACACATCGGCCAGCCAAACAACTGCTTTGGCTTATCCCCCTACCCAAACGTTAGAAGTACACACCGTGTAGTCGACTAACCCAAAGGCCACCCAACAGCCTGAACAGAAGAAAAAACAACGAAAGAAGGGTAAGGG
Source organism: Picea engelmannii (assembly GCA_009831015.1). Classification (NCBI taxonomy): domain Eukaryota; kingdom Viridiplantae; phylum Streptophyta; class Pinopsida; order Pinales; family Pinaceae; genus Picea; species Picea engelmannii. The sequence continues at coordinate 42,181 of ML802990.1, forward strand.
GGATAAAAAACCCACTGATAATGCTGGTGGGGACAACACGGAAAAACGAAAGGCGAGGTATCCATGCAACTTATGCACGAAAGACCACCCAACCCATCTTTGTCCTCGACTTGCAAAGGCTCAAAAGTTTGTCACACAGCAACAACAAGCAGTGTTGACTAATCCCTTTCAACATGGGAAAAATATAACTCAAGCCTCCACAAGCACAGAAGGGGGCAGCCAAGAAACCTGCCCCCCTCCAAACAATCCCTTATTCGTGAAAATATATATGGTTAGGGGTGATTCTTTCATATCAACTAGAGTGCACGACTATAGTAAACCAACCGCTTCTGAGAAGGGTAAAGAAGCTAATCTTCCATATATTCCTCTACGGATTGAGAAGACATTGGGAGAAACAATGACACGCATTCCAAAGGGTGCATTTAAAAAAGCTTCTCACAACCCAAATGCAAGGGCCGCCCATAATTACTCTGTGGTGGAGGATTTATCACAAACCCCTTGTGCGATGTCTGCTTTGGAGGTCCTCCAAAGCTGCATTGCTCAGAGGAAAGCCTTGTTAAATGATTTGGGCTCTACTAAGACTTGTAATCCGGGCATAATCATGTTAGATACAGTTGATTTAAAACCTCGTCTGCCTTACCATGTAGCGTTTCAGATAGTAGTGGCTCATCCCACGAAAATTTTTACTCGGAATATATTCTGCACAGTGGTCGACAAGGGTGCCTCGACATGCGATATGTCGTTAGCATGTTGGAAGGCCATTGGCCAACCTGTTTTGTCTCCATCACCTACTCTCGTCACTGCTTTCGACGGTCATTCATTCCGACCACATGGCATCATTCCTTCTTTCCCTGTGCAGTTAGGAGGGAAAACCGTGTGTGTCGAAGTAGAAGTAGTCGATGCTCTTCTCGACTATAACCTCTTGTTAGGATGGATTTGGACTTATGCTATGCAAGCTGTGGTTGCTATAGTTTTTCAAGTCTTGTTGTTTCCACACGAGGTCGGATAGTGACCATCGATCAACTGTCTTTCTCCAGACCTGACCCAGCTTTGAGGGCATCCATGGTCTCGATGATTGATAATCCTCAACCAGGTGTCGTTAACGTAGGAGTCGGTTTGTGCCCATCCTTGATGGGTACCTTCTATTACCCACCTCCTCATGACAATATCAAATTTATATCTAATCACCATAAGGTTGAGATTTTTCAAGTTTCATCGTTCCGCACGACTTACTTTGAGGATCCTTGGATTATTCCTTCCCCATCAGCCACAATGGATGAGACAGGGCACTCAAGCATGTCCATGCCCTTGTCTGCCGTTGAGGTAGCATACTTTTTAGTCCAGCAAGCTTTAGCTAACCCTGATCCGACTCCTGAAAAAGAGTTAGATCCACTTCTATTATTTGGGCTCAGGGTTCTCTCGCTAATGTCGATTCGTTAGACTTAGTCTTGCCTTCTGACGAAGCAGTAATCGAAGCAATGACTAGTCTAGACAAACCTTGGGAAGATCTTCATCACAGATCATATTTTCTCCCAGAGTTAAGCCAAATTGAAGCAGGAGAATTCACCATTACCATGACGGGAGATTAACCATGTCCTATTAATCTCTTAGCTATGCATGAAATTTATGCTGAGGGAAATATGGCGAATATTGTTGAAACTATACCCATCAACATCTCCCAAAAACCTGGCATCGTGGAGAATGTCTTTGTCAGAGAGGATTGCTCCCCCGAAGAAATTCAAATTTACACGGATCTTTTCAAAGAATTCCGCGATGTTTTTTCCTGGTCTTATGAGGAAATGCCAGGTATCGATACAAAAATAGTTGAACATGAAATCACAACATATCCTGATGCCAAGCCTGTTCGACAAAAACTTCATCCAGTCAATCCCAAGAAAGCAACAACAGCCATCAAGATTGAGGTTGAGAAATTTCTAAAGGCAGTTTTTATTTATCCTATCCATTTGACTCAATCGGTGTCAAATCCTGTGCTGGTCAATAAAAAACAAGGTACGATTCATGTATGTACCGATTTCCATGATTTGAACAAGGCATGTCCCAAAGATAATTTTCCAACACCATTCATTGAACAGATCATTGATGAATGTGCCGGTTGTGAAGCCTTTTCTTTCATGGACGGTTTTTTGAGATATAATCAAATCCAAATCAAACCTGAAGACTAACATAAAATGACATTCATTTGTCCGTGGGGTACATTCGCATATCGTAAGATGCCTTTTGGCCTTAAAAATGCTGAGCCACATTCCAATGGGCCATGTCTTTTTCTTTTCATGACCTCAAGCATATGCTCGAGGCCTATCTAGATGATTTAGCATCACGCTCTCTCAAGCAAACGGATCATCTCACACACCTTAGACTAATCTTCAAACGCTGTCGCTACTTTAGGATTCGCTTGAATCCAAACAAGTGCAGCTTCTGCGTAATGTCAAGACATTTGTAAGGTTTCATCGTATCAACAACATGGATCATGGTTGATCCTCTTAAGGTGGAGGCAATAATCCAGTTTCCCCCCCCCCACACAATCCTACAACTTTAGAGTCTATAAGTCAAGGCAAACTTCTTACGATGCTTCATCGCCAACTATGCCGAAATCACCAAGGGCTTTATGCGTTTACTAAAGAAAGACATTCCTTTTTTCTGGGATGAAGCTGCTCAACACTCTTTCGACGCATTAAAACACGCCCTCACAACCGCACCTCTGCTATGACCACCTAACTATAAAAAAGATTTCTTATTATATCTGGCTGCCGCAGAGTCAACCATTGGCATGGTTTTAGTTCAGGAAGATGATTCGTTCTCAAAATACGTGATCTATTACCTGAGTCGAGGCCTCATAGGACCAAAACTCAATTATTCTCATATCAAAAAACTTGCATTGGTAGCAGTTCATGCTGTTCAATAGTTCTGTCACTATGTTTTTTTTCGCAAGACCACCATCATTGCTGTCGTGAATCCATTCCAGTATATGTTGACACGACGAGTTATAGGCGGAAAAATCAATAGATGGATAGTCATCGTCCAAGAATTTGACTTAGACTTCATTTCAACAAAGTCCAAGAAGTCATTGGTCTTCGCAAGCTTATTTTAGAACTTCCGGTTGAGTCAGGTGACGTTGTGCCTGAGGAATAGCCTATCCGGGGAGATATGTTTTTGATTACATCTTCAGACCCCTGGTACGGAGATATACTTATCTATCTCTAGACTTTGAAATGCCCCACCTCTGCTTCTCACAACGAGCGTCGGCGGATACACCATCAGGCTAAGAATTATCTCATACTCGATGATATGTCGTATCGGAGAGGTGTAGACTGCATCTTACGTCAATGTCTCACTCATGAGGAGGCCATCATCGTGCTCAACGATTTCCATACTAGAGCCTATGGCAGTCATTTATCTGGGTTGGCAACAGCCCAAAAGATTCTATGAGCAGGTTACTTCTGGCTGACACTTATCAAAGATTGTATCGAATAGGTCAAGAAGTGCCATTCGTGCCAAATCTTCTCTCGAAAGATGAGGGCACATCCCGCTCCTATGTTTCTTGTCATCACAGTTGGTCCCTTCACTAAGTGGGGGATTGATTACACTACATGCAACCCCCCGTCAGCAAGGGGGAACCGCTATATCATCGTAGTTGTTGACTACTTCACTAAGTGGGTCGAAGCTATGCCAACGTTTAAAGATGATGGAGAGACTGCGACTCTCTTCTTATTCAACCAGATCATAGCAAGGTTCGTCATCCCAAGAGAGATTGTCACTGACCATGGCAGTCACTTTCAAAACCAAATGATTGAATTAACATCAAAGCTTGGGTTACGGCAGGAGCATTCATCACCTTACTACCCCCAAGCCAATGGGTAGGTGGAAGCTGTAAACAAAACTCTTAAGACTATTCTACAACGAACTATCAACTCAGCCAAGTAAAATTAGCATTTGATGTTATACTCAACATTATGGGCTTACCGAACATTTGTTAAGACTGCAACCGGTTTCTCACCTTTTCAACTCGTTTACGGACTGGAGGCAGTCTTGCCCATCGAATGTTAGATCCCATCTCTAAAATTGGCAGTACAATTATTGCCAGACACTTCTCCGCTTGAAGAACGGTTAGTACACCTTGAGCAGCTCAATGAGCAGCGTCGCGATGCGGCCCTAGCTAACGAGGTTCACAAACATAAGGTCAAGTGTTAATATGATAGGTTTGTTCGTCCTCGGATTTTTTCGGAGGGCGACCTTGTCCTGGTTTATGACCAAGATAAGGACCCCCTGGGGGCAGGAAATTTTAAATCCATGTGGTTCAGACCCTTCATCATAAAAGAGGTATTAAAAAAGTGCGCTTATCGTTTGGTTGATTTTGAAGGGAATGCTTTGGTGGAGCCTAGAAATGGGCTCTACCTCAAGAAGTATTACTCATAGACAGGTCACTGTGGGTAACTTTCTGTAACATATGTATAGTCTTTGTACTATTACTTTTTAAGTTTCTTTTAAGTGTTATGGATGTGTCATTGATGTTATCTTTCATCAACATGGCAGATGTCAAGTGATTCCAAGGTGTTCATTGGGTATGCAGATGGTGCTAGTCGACACATGCGGAGGCTTGCCTCCACAGCTTGGTTAATCCTTACACCTCAGGGCCAATTGTTATCTTCCGGAGGTATATGCTTAGGTGACACCACAAATAATTTCGCCGAGTATAGTGTAGTTATTGAGTTTCTTCGTGACGCCTTGTCATTGGGTATCTCTCATCTCCGGGTCTATCTCGATGCTCAACTAGTTGTGTCGCAGCTAAACAGAGTATACCGGGTTCATGATCCAACTTTACACCGATGATTCCTTAGGGTACGTCTCTTAGAACAAAACTTTGATTATATTACATATTTTCATGTTCCTAGGAGATTAAACCAAATTATAGATACTCTAGCTAATCAAATTTTAGATTGGCATC
>ML802990.1:56463-94825 GCA_009831015.1 Picea engelmannii
CACACTCGTTAAATTGGTCCAGAAGAATATTCCTGACGGAGTCCATAGTTAATATTTTTTCAGACTCCTTAAAAGTGAAAAAATGGCCGAGTGATCTTGTCCTTGTCACACTCGTTAAAATGGTTTTGAATTGACGTCTAATCAGTGATAGTTTACCCCTTTTTCGAATCGAATAGACTATTGTCGAAAAAGGTACCCCAACAAAGTCTCCTTTTATGTTTTTTCAGACTCTCTAAATATGAAAAACCACCGAGATTACCTTCTCTGGGCTCGTTAAACTTACATCGAAGGACATTACCATTGTGTGTTCTATCAACCACATTTGCATACCTTATCCACCAGCCTTGTGACAGTTTTCTTCTGTGTCTTAACACCTTTGGCCGCCAGAGGATATTCCCCGAGTATCATTTTTCCAGAACATCAGTCTTGTCCTTGTGCCTTGAGCTTGTATGTTTGCAATACTCATTCCTCCATTGTAACGTAATATTCCTTTATTCTTTTTCCAAAATTATCGAAAAGAACAAAAAAATCAAATATACCCCAAAAAGAGGATGGGAAAAGTATTTTCTTTATTGGCAGCATAATGAGTCACCCTTGGATAAAGCACATCTGTCCGTTTGATCATCAGACTATGGGATGTAGTACGACCTTAGGAATCTTTTCTCACTATATAGAGTTGTGTCCTCCACCGTTTGGTTATCCTTCCAAACATACGGAGATTTTTGTGTTGCCTCCTGCTTCGTAGACTTATGATTAACATATATGTTGCCTGAGTCTCATCACATGTCGTGCTATTGGCCAAGGGAAGTTTGTCACTAAGCCTGAGTCAGCCCCTCTGCAAAATGTCTCTTGTCCACATACCCGACCATCCCGAACATCCAATCAAGTCCTTGTTCGAAATCATTGAAGCCTTCAGTCTGATCATCAAGATTATCACGTCAATGACTGATGAGCCGTCAAAGACCTCTGGGTAGTGCAGTCATACACTCATATTACACTCCTACCCGAGTTTTGAATATTTTGAAGTTGTTTCTTGAGCTCTGAAGATCTCATCTCTAGCCAGTAGGCCGAATCAACTTCTAGAAGATGCATACTCTATATGTATATCTTTCTGATTTTGAGATGTAGCTCTGTTGTGTATTGTTCGTGGCTACTCTTTATAGTTATTTGACATGAATCTACAGTGTATTTGATTGGTAGCCATGGTTCTATTTTATCCCGAGCATGGGTATTCCTGCCTCGGTGAGACATTTGTTATTTTGCAGACGACACCTCCTGGTTCCTGATCCTTGGGCTCAATTGTTTGGCACATCAGTAAAGATTGATAATGTATTTTGGCCATCAGATGATTTTCTGACCTCACACATTAGGGGGCATCTGTTATAACCCTAAATTGCACCACACATGCTTACCTGGCATCAGGCCAACTCATATCCCTTTTTTGCCAAAACTCTGTTGAACAACTCTTTGAAAATCCTCTTGTGTAAAGGCCCACGTGCCCTAACCCATTACTACACACGTGTACATGCTGGCTGACTCAAAATATCCCACATGTACGTACAAAAGCACGAAAAAAGAAAATTTTCCGACGGAACAAAAAGCTATGGGTGAGTTAACTGAAACTCTCGGCCATGCATGGTCGAGGGTTCATCCAAAAACCTAGCTCCTTCTAGCCTATAAAATAAGGGGTAGGGGTACCATTTGGAGGAGGAAAAAATATAGCAAAGAAACTCTGCCCATTTACGTATTCCATTGTCCCAACCCTTTAGCCTTTCCTCATGTCAAAGGAGATTTAACACAAAGTAGTTGAAGGACAGAAGAAGAGGAGCCCAGGATCAGGTTCAAGGAGTGGTGGTTGGTCTCAGCTTTTGTAAGTTGATTCAATTTAAGTAATAAAGAGAATGCTTTTCCCATCCCAATTCATGAACTGTCAATCGTTTGATTAGTTTATGTTTGATTTCTAACCCTTGAGTATAGAAGTAGCATGCATGCATAGTTGTTGTTTGTCTTGAGTGTAGGTCATCTTTGGAAGGAGCATTGCGAACAAGGAATCAAGCACAACGGAGGATCGACATCGAACACCAGTAATAAGGTAGGTGGTCCTTTCCATGCATTTACTGAGAAAAGGGGATTTAAATCTTGGGATGTAGGTAAAAAAGTAGTTTCTATTCGGTCAAATCTGCATGCAAAGTCTGAACTCTATTTGCTAGTCCGTAGGGTGTTTTTCCCAACAACAAGGAAGGAGAAGAAATTTCAATGGAAAAAAGAATGTGAGAGAAGCTTCCAGCAATTGAAGTAGTTATTAATCAGTGCTCCAATCCTGAGGGTTGCAGAACCGAATGGAGATTTTGTAGTGTGTACAGATGCATGCAAAGAAGGACTGGGAGGAGTCCTCAGTCAAAATGGGTTTGTAATATGTTATGAGTCCAGGAAACTGAAGGATCATGAAAAGAACTATGAAACTCATGATTTGGAGTTGGCAGCCATAGTGCACACTCTAGGGAAATTGAGGCACTACCTCATGGGAGGTAGGTTCGAACTGAGGACAAAACATAATAGTCTGAAGTATTTGTTTGATCAACCAACCTTGAATGCTAGGCAGAGTAGATGGTTGGAATTTCTTTGTGAGTACGACTTTGATATCAAGCATATCAAAGGAAAGGAGAACAAAGTGGCTGATGCACTCAACAAAAGAGTGGATGAACTACATGATACAACCATTAGCATGTATCAAACTAATATTAAAGGCAGAATTTTTGAAGCTGCAAATGTAGATTTGCATTACCCAAAATTGGTGGCAAAGATACAACAAGGTAAGATGCTACAAAAAGTCGAATATTATAAATTGGAACCTGATGGAACACTCCTGTACAAAAATATAATTTATGTACCTAATTTCCAGGAATTGAGAATTATGATGTTGAAAGAAATGCATAATGTGCCTTATGCTAGACACCTTGGATATTATAGCAGTGGAAGCAGTCAAGAGCCATTACTTTTGGCCAGGCATGAAGAAGGAAATTGCAGAACACATTGCCAGATGTATGGAGTGTCAAAAGGTTAAAGATGAACATAGGCACCCAACAGGGTTTCTACATCCTTTACCCATTCTTGAGTGGAAGTGGGAAGTGGTGACAATGGATTTCATCACAGGATTGCCCAGAACCGACAAGCAACATGATTCCATCATGTTGGTGGTTCATAAGCTTACGAAAGCTGCCCATTTTATTCCATTGAAGACTACTCACAAGGAAGCTAATGTTGTCGATACATATATGAAGGAAGTAACACGATTGCACGGTATTCCCAAGACAATTGTGTCTGACAGAGACCCAAAATTCACCTCAAAATTATGGAAAGGGTTATTCAAAGGATTCAAAACGAATCTAAGCTTCAGCACAACCTATCACCCCGAGTCAGATGGACAAATAGAAATATTAAACCAAGTGATAGAATATATTTTAAGGATGTATGTGATGGAAAAACCATATAAATAGGAATATTATATACACTTGGTAGAATTTGCCTAAAACAATGGGTATCAAGCATCACTGAAGATGAGCCTGTTAGAAGCACTTTATGGCAAAAAGTGAAACACCCCAGTAATCTAGGATAACCCAGATGATAGGGCAGTGGTTGGGCTAGAGTTTGTTAAGGAAATGGAAGAACAAATGATGAAGATTAAGCAGAATTTGAAGGTTTCCCAAGACATGCAGAAAATTTATGCTGATAAGAATAGGACCCATAGGGAGTTTAAAGTGGGTGATCCTCTTTTCTTGAAAGTGAAAGCCAACAGAATTTCCCTGAAGTTGGGAAACTGTTCCAAGTTGGCAGCCAAATATTGTGGGCCATTTGAAATCCTAGAAATGATTGGACCAGTTTCTTATACACTTGCATTGCCTGCATCCATGAATGTACATAATGTGTTTCATGTTTCATTTCTTAATAAATATATACCTGATCCTAATCATGTGATTGATTGGAATTTGATTTAGGTGGAGCAAGAGGGCATCTTGCAGGTGCATCCGGTGCGTATACTGTACCAGAAAAGAAAGCAGCTCTGAAATCGAGCCATAGGGCTTGTAAAAGTCCAGTGGACCTGGTACGGTCCTGAGGACGCAACATGAGAGCACGAAGATGTTATGTGGGAAGAGTACCCGTGTCTTTTTGAATATTTTGGAAATATTGTTGTTGTCGTGTAAATAAGTTGCACTGTGGATAGTGCAAAAAATAAGGGGAGGGGATTGTAATACCCCAAGGCCGAGCCCCTGTTGAATTGTAATTATGTTTATGGGCTGGTGAGCCAAGTGGTTATAAGCTGAGAGACTTGTGTGTTTATTAGGCTAGTGATCCAAATGCCAAGGCCAATGAGCCTGATTTTGGATATGTAAGTACTCGCATAATTAATAAAATTACACTGTTGCGTGTAGACTGACCACAAAGAAGAGTTATGGGGGAATAAACTCCACTAGGTAGGGTAAGGGAGGGGGGATAAGTGTCTAGGCCTAGGGGCTAAGCTAGAAGGGATTACCTATAAGGGAATACTATTTTATCATTATTTCCCAAAGGTTATGGTTGACTTAAGCCATGTTGTCCTAAGTTCCTGGGAAAAAGGGAACAAGTGCTAAGTGGAACTCATCCGGCTTTAGGAATACATGTGTCAACCTGAGCGCATGCAGTTTATAGATGAGAAATCCATTTCTTTGGGGGTTCATTTTCCCATTGGGGCATTGCTTCCCATCTTTGCGTCTGGACCAGTTTCAAGTTTCCTCATGACCCTTACATTTCTCTAGAGGTCTATCACCTTCTCGATTGACCAGGGATTCACGCATTGAACCAGTTCTCCATCATCATCGCCTCTGTACCTAGTACACACCTTTGGAATCCTACAGGTGTACTTGAGTTGTTCTGTGTGTATCTGGTGAATACAGACACATTTGTATTCATGTGAGTCATGTTGTGTCTTAGCATTAGGATGTTGCCATTTTCATTGTCCATAACCATTTCCTATTGCTATCGTCACCCATATGTTAGCTTAATGTTGTTGTAGTATTTATTAGGAGTTGAATTGAAGAAGCAGGTTGTTAGGCCTGTGAGCAACTCTCCCAGGTGAGAGAGTTTGTTGGGAAGTGAGTTCCCTTGGAAGGGAGTCCCATAGAAGCTACAGTACTCTGAGACTTCTGGTCCAGTTTGTTGTTGAAGCCCAATGTAAGGGAGGTGTACTAGCTGATGGACTTGTATTACTGAAGGTGTACCCTCATAGGGTGGAGCAGGAATATGGGGAATGAGGGTCTGTGGGTTGTGGGCGTAAGTTGCTCCTGGGATAAAAGATCCTTCCTGTTGTTTTGTGAAACTTCCTTATTGTCCTTGCCAAGCCTAGAATTCCCTTTCCCAGTGGAGTTTAGTTCCAGCTCGGGGGTGATCCACTGTTGAGCATTATGAGCAGTGTGGTCTAAGACTGGGAGGTTCATGGAAGGTCTACAGGCAGTTGGTGGTTTTACTCCAGTTAAAATATAAGTATCATTTCTATGATTAATTATGTATGTTATGCATGTCTGTGTTTCTTGAAATGTATCATGTGTTCCGTTGCATGTTGACTTACTGTCAATTCCATTTCAATCTGTATGGTAGCAATAACTTTGTGTTAATTGTTTTAAGATTCATTAAAATTCATGTCATATATATATGTATGTTCCGAGAAGTGATGTTGCTCGACCTGTTGGTGGCTAGGGACGTTACAATTTGGTATAAGAGCTAAGTGAATTCTGTGAGAAGTGGCGTTGCCCGACCTGTTGGTGGTCGGGGACGTTACACAATATGTTCAATAGGTTCTAATGGGAGTCCCTTTCTCTTTTATTTATACTGTCCAAGTGGATTCCTTTAGAGGCGATCTTCTAACTGTTTTACCCAACTTCCCTCTTTTATGGCTAACCCACATTCAACTACTTTACCCACTTCCAGCCACTTTATCCATAAATAGTAAACTCACCACTTCTTGTTGTGACAAATTTATTTTTAATTATTTTCTTATTGCAACAACTTTACTCATGATTAACTCTTAGTTACAACCACTTTGACTAGTAAACTTCTTCTAGGAGATTCTAGAATAATTGACTTCTTTGACCTTCTAGGGTATTCTAGATAACTCGTGAGGGTTCTCTGACTTCATTAAGCCATAAATCCATAACTGTGAGGAGTTATGTGATGTACTAGATATCACCAGAATGAAACGACATGTATTATCCATCCAAAATAACCTCACCTACAAAATAAATGATCTTCATGCCTTAATTCCTAAAAAAAATTGAGTTCCTTAACCATATCTTTGGGGATACCAAAATGTGCTACTAGACATATTCAAGGGTTAACATCAATATCTAAGGGTTGACATCAATCTACAATATCACTCTCCAAGGGTTGACATCAATGATAACCAACTATCGAAACCAATTGTCTATCAATCTAAACAAATTGTCCAACAATCTCTCCCTTTGGAATTGATGGCAACACCAACATTGATGGAAACACTTAGTCATGACAATAATCATTCTCATGCTCCTTGTGATCATCACTCCTCATCAATGTTTCTATCTCTCCCCCTTTGACATCAATGGAAAAGGGTATCTTCCCTTTGGGGCTGCTCCCCCTTACTGAACTCTCCTTGGGGATTCTCCCCTTGTATTCATACCTTTGATTAGTCTCTCTCTCTCTCTCTCTCTCTCTCTCTCTCTGAAAAAGGGTTAACTCCCATTGTCGATATGTCTCCTTTTGATACTGTACCTGCTCTAAATAATAATGGTTAAAATAATAGCTTCCCATGTGGGTATGTATCCATGTATGTATGTTATTGATCTTCCTTTCTGGATCTCTCTCTATGATGTTTTGACTTCACATTGATGTATAGATAAATGTAGGTCTTCTTGTACCTGATTCCTTTTGGATTATTTTCTATTGGTGCTTCCTCGTGTAATTCAACTGACATATATAAAAATCATTCAAGATTAAGCATTCAATATTTAAGTATTCGAATAATCATCCAATATTCTTTGAATCAATATATGAACCATTCTCTGAACCAATCTATGAATCCATGATCTTATACATTGTCATATGTTTGTGCAAACCTGTTAATCCATATATGTCCATACTTTCCAAGACTCTAATACTCAATTGTCCACAATGATAACCCATCTGTCACTGTACTATCATGAAGTATTCAGTGTTGCAAATGATCATAAAAAATCAATTGTTTCCACTGGTCTTCTCAATATGTAAACCAAACTTTGCATATCTGGAACAAGTTGTGCTAAATATATCTCTATATGAATACAATCATAGACTTTTGCCTGTGCAATTTTCCAATTGATCAATCTGTCATACTATACTTCTGCTAACTGAATGCTCTGAGTTTGTCTACTTGAACTTTGTAAGATGCTCGAAATATGGTTCTCTGATCTATCTCATCTACTTCATAGACTCCCCCTTTCTAATATTCATATTACCTAGGAGTCTCCAATCCATATGGCTCAAAACAATACCTTCTCTGACGTAGAGTCATTATCCTCTTCGTCTGTAGATTTATCATTCCTCTAAACTTTGAATTTTTCCTTTTTTTCTTATGGATTGATCTCGCTCTATAATTCCTGAAAGTATAATCTCTTGAACCTATTCCTTATTTACATGCTATTCTTTTATTTCTCGCACTACTGCAAATCCTGTGATCTATGGAACCTGTTCTTTATTCACCTGTCCTTATTTTCTTTCATTTCTTCTCCAAACCTTTCTGTATCTGATATCTTCTTTTTTCTTTGTAGATTTGTCTTCATATCGTATTATTTCCAATCTTGCGATCTCTAGGACCTGGTGTTTGTTCACCTATTCTTCCTGTTTTATTTAACATACTTTCTTATATCTGACATCAATGTTCTCTTTCATGGAAGTATCTATCATGCTTCTACAATCACGAGCTTTGTGTCCATATTTATGACATTTGTAACATTCAATGCTATGTAGGGCCACCTAAGTATTTATTTCTTGAACATTTCTTCCACAAGCCTTGCAATATGAAACCTTATGTCCAAAGTTAGTACAATAAAAACAATGACCATAATTTTTTTTTACATACCTAGGAGTGAATGGTGTATTCATTTTGAATTACTGCCTTGGATGATCATGATTGATGCTTCTTTGTGGCTTGAATTTATAGGGTCTTCTTGAAGATGTATCTTTATCAATTTTCTTAGATTCTAGTCGACCATGATTCCTTCCTTTGAGTAATTCTACATAATTCTTGCTCTTTCCTTCATTCTTCTTTTCTGACAATATGGAATGCTTCTCTTCATTCTCTACTATTGACGTGGATGTTTTTGTCTCTTCAACATTCTTACTGATATTGATGACTTTGACTCTTAGTGTGACAACTTCTTCTTCAATCTTCTCAACCTATTCTTCTTTATTTATTATATGAGACTTCATGAATTCTTCAGTTTTATTTTCTTCTTCAAGTTGGATATTCAAGGTGATTATCTCTTATTCAAGTTTTCTTTCTTGTTGATTGAATTCTGCTTCAATCTTATTTAAATCCTAAGCTCTTTCCTTGAGATGATCTGTCAATATATTATCTCTCTTTTATGTTTCTTCCTTTTGTGATGCTATTTTGGCTTCCAAACACCGCTTCTGACTCTTGAACATTTCTTCGATTTCTTTTGATTCTTTCAACTGATCTTGTAGACATGTAATAATATGTACTTCTTCTAAGATTTGAGGAATTTTCTTTAGCTTAATCAATTCTTCCTTGAGGAACTAGTTTTCCTTCTTTATTTTTCTTAATTGAGTGAAAGCATAGTTAAATTCTACCTCAATATCCACTTAACTCTCTTCTTCTTCCGAGTCTGTCTGACATGATGAACATATTTCTTCTTGTTATGTACCTACATATGCTTTGGCATTCTCTAACTCAATGATGGGAGAAAAATAGATACTATGTAGCTTATCCTAAAGTTATTTAGATGATGAACATTGTCCCACTTTGTCCTTTACTAAATTAGGTAATCCTTCCAAGATGAAATCCAATGATATTTTGTTGTTCCTTTTCAATTCCTTCTTAGCTGTAGTTTTTGGTTTCCTTGTAGCATTGTATCTTGTAAAAAATGAGTGCCAAACATCATACCCTTGTGCTTGTAAAAACATTTTCATTCTTTTGCTCCACATATCATACTTTAGACCATTCTGACCATTGAACTTTGGTATTCAATTTCTATACAAATTGTTTCTCTCCATGATCTTCCTTCCACTGGTTAAAATGTTTTCTTCAATGACATGCTATGATACCAATTGTTGGATTACTGAGAGGGGGGTAAATCAATAATGAGCGATTTATACCACTTTTAACCACAATTTGTATTCCTTTAACTTACTCAACCATGTTCATCAGTTCATCATCAATATATTATTGTATAATAAACATTAACATCCATCGGTGCATAATAAACAATAATAAACACATCCACACAATACACAATACACCAATATTTACCTGGAAACCCAATGTGGGAGAAAACCATGCAATTCTTTTCTTATATGTCAAAGAATTACATTCAAGGAAGCACCAAATTCCAATTCTCTATCTCCAACTAGAAGGAAGCTCCAACCCCCTAGTATCTCAGGCTCCAACTTGAAGGAAACTCCAACTCCCTAATTCTCTAGCTCCAACTAAAAGGAGGCTACAACCACCTGAGTTCTTTGGCTACAACCGAAAGGTGGCTACAACCACCTAGTTCTCATGCTCAAACTCCCTGATTCTCTGGCACCAACCGAAAGGAGGATACAACCCCCTTTCCTTACCCCATCGAATCACCCTGAAATATAATTTCCAAATGTAGACAATTTTTCACTGTCAATGAATTAACCATTGCCACTTTCAACCTGTAACAACCTGTACCAATCAGTATGCACCAAACAATCTATAAAAACTTGTACTAACAACCTATACCATCAACAAGTGCATCAACTGTGCACCAAGCCTGTACAAATAACTTGTCACAACAACTTGTCTCACCAATCTCATCAACCAAATCAGATATACTCACCAAGATCCATCACCAAGACCACTCTCAACCATATGCAAAATATCACCACGATGTGCATCAACCAAGGCTACTCACAAACATCAACAAGATGTACCACAACCAAGATGTGCTTCTAAAAGTATACCAAGTCATATATGCCACATCATCGATAAACCATGTGCCAACAAAAATTCACAAATTTATCCAACAATATTACAACAAGTTCCTCTAACAATTTACCAAGCATGTACCAATCCTTTATTGGTTTACCATATGAATCATTCAATGGCATATCACATCATTTATTCCAATAGTGCTAGTCGATGGACTTAGAATCTCTCTTCTGTTGCTTGGGCCATTTATTTACCTTCACATACACTACTACAATTAAGTAGTGTATGATTAGGACCAACAACAAATAACCAAGTATAATATGTTGTCGTAATCAACCTACCAGATGATGCCGCTTAAATTCACATTCATCATTTTAGCATATTCTTAGATTCTCAGCTTGTTCTCTTGCATTTGAATAATGTTTACCATGTTCGTGATCCTTTCCTATTTAAAAATACTTGAAATTAAAACTTATGTCAACTAATTTTGAATCCATCACATTCTCACATATTCCTAGAACTAAAAATCAATTTGTAGAAAATATTAAAAATTAAATTTTAGATTGGCATCTCTCACATCAAAACATTGTTTGTCATGATTTGTCTTTTATTAGAATATGTATGTATTATTATCATCACAATATATAAATCATGTGATACAAATAAAAAAATACACAAGTACATCCATCACATCACCAACACACCATGGAGAGTCATAAAAAAATTTCTCGCACGTGCGTGTATGTGTGTAGTTTCAAAATGAGTACATTGATACACCTGGTTAGCCCTCACTATGGCCACGCCATAAAAAATATACAAGTGTCATATAAAAAATGTGGGTCTCACCCATATACATATGACATACATACAAAAATATGATGATCCATGTGGATATTGATGGCCACCCACCTGTTCGACTAATTCGAAATGGTTCCACATCTTAGTAGTTTTTCTACAGTTTTTCGGGTGCCAAACTTTCGATATTGTTTTGAGGCCATAAATGACATTTTTTTTTACGTGAAAACACCTAACATGTAGATTAAGGAAAATGGTAGGTCATTCAGAATGTGTACTTATTGGTTGGACCTTTCTAATGGGCTACTGGGCACCCCAAAAGAAGATTGTATGCAAAAGTTACGCCCTAGGGAAGTCAACGTATCAACTAACCACCTCGGGGCCCACAAAACTTTTGTTGTTTCATCTTCTAAGATTATGTTTTTGGATGTTTAAGGTTTTGTCATTGATTATTTATGTTAAAATGCCTTTTTGGCCTCCTTGTAATCAATTTCTTGCGAATGAGCATAACCGACACATTTCTCTCTTCAAGGATAATTTGCCACCATTCTAGTTAGCTTGCGTGCTTTGCATTTTATAGTATTTTTTATTCCAAACAATCATTAATAGAATTTGAGTTTAACATATTATTGTGTTTCTTGCAATATCTCTGTGTGTGATCCAAAAATCCTTAGACACCACTTATTACTTTACATATACACATGTAGTTTTTTTTCCTCGGAAAAGAGAACGAGAAATCCTCAAGTACTTCCCCACGTTTCGTGGATGGTAAACGAGGTAAACCGTTCATCCTGATTATAGGCCTAACCTGGTGGGGACATCAAGTGAGGCCCTATACAGGCTCTTGGCCGGGGATTTGACCCCAGAACCTCATTCGAGAAAACAACGACACTCATCCACTCTAGCTAACCTACCGGGATTACATATATACATTCAGTATCTAACCCGATCCTTACTAATTTACTGATCATATTGGGGTGGTTAGTAGAATTCTGATGATGTTTTTTGAACCCAAAAACTCATAAATTGAAGATTAAATTTATCGAATATAATGAGATGTCACAATAGAAAATAAAAGAACTCAAATTGCATATTTTTTTTCATCTTTAAGTTCCATTCAATCCAATGAAAACTTCCTTCTCCATCTCAAGTATCAAAAACACATGTAAAATAATGCACATATGCCAATTTAATGGATGCTATTAAATTCCATTACTCAAAGTAAGAAAATAACTTCACCATTGAAATCCATGTGGAATTTTAAAACTTTTGACTATAAAGTTGACCATATTCTGAATTGACTCAATTTTGCACCTTTGGCACGTAAAACAATGCATTAAATGATCATTAATGAAAAATTGAGTAAATTTTTTTACAAATGACATCAAATCACACAAAAAAAAACTCATATTCATGATCCTTGTGAAAAATCATGCATAATCGATATAAGACACTTGAAATTTCGTCAAGGTACCATTTGGCATGCTTTACGGTGCAACACAAAATTAAAGTTATACTTGCATGTACTCTTGTACAATCCGTATCATCTCTAAATCCATGCATCTAGAAATCCATGCAGTCTCAAAATTTGTGCCCAGTGATGCATGTACATTACATTGGGACATGTGCCCAATATATAGGGTGACCTCCAAAATAGCTGGAAACTTATTTACTATATTTGGCGGAATCACTGCTATATTTGGAGTGGTTTGTCTATTGGTTAGAAAATCCCACTATTCTAGCAGAGGTCTTGGTTTGATTCCCCATCCAGGCATAAAGTTTGTTGTTTTTTTTAATATATATAGTGGGTAGTTTGTTGGATATATCCGTTAGTGGTCAATTATAATATAATATATAATATATAATATATATAATATATAACTATATACCAAACAAACTCTCGTGCAATAGGGTTAGCCCCTCTCGTGAACAAGTTTGGTCGTGTGGTATGGGGTATAGATCAGGGGATGAGGGCTATCCCTCGACCCCTTTCCCCCCTTCACACGAACTTTATACACACTTAAATATATATCTATATCTATGTGTGTGTGTGTGTGTGTGTGTGTGTTATGTTGTATAGTGTGGGGCAATGGATGTGGGGTTTTTTAAGGTTT
The DNA here is from genome assembly GCA_009831015.1 of Picea engelmannii. Taxonomy (NCBI): domain Eukaryota; kingdom Viridiplantae; phylum Streptophyta; class Pinopsida; order Pinales; family Pinaceae; genus Picea; species Picea engelmannii. The sequence goes on from ML802990.1 coordinate 69,553, forward strand.
GGAGGCTATGAAATTCATGGGGTCGATTCCCATGGACTCCATAATAATTTTACAACACATTAACCATTACTGGCCAATGAGGGGTTGTCACATGGCAACCTCTCATTGGCTAACCTATGCCACATGTCAAAAAAATATTGGACCACTTGGATGCCAACTCAATTGCTGATGAATCTACCACATAACCTATTGTTGTATGGACATGTGTCACTACTAACATCACCATGTGGTGTGACACTCTCTGGTGGTGCCACATGGTACCCCTATTTTTCCCAGTTTGAACAAAATTTAACTTCTCATAACGTTTGCATACAAGCTTCGTTTGACGAACTATTTGCACTATTGGAAATATTACGATGAGCTATACACAATGATGAAATTTTTGAGAATATTTGAGGCGATCAAATTTTGAACATTTATGGACCCCCTAGGACCTCTGTGAGCATTCTGGATCCTCTTGGACCTCTATGAGTGTTCCTTAGATCCTGTTGGATCACACCATCCCACTGAAGAACTTTTGGACCTACAAAATTATATATATTCAACAACTTAGTGATGATAAATCTAACTCACTCTTCCATCTTACTGAAATGTTCTTATCGATAACTTAGTGATGAAGCTTCTTCACTCTTCCATCTTGTTGATTCTTTTTGAATTAAGTATTCAATTTGGGTCTTCGATCTTAGGTAATATATTAATGTACTTCTGTCTACTTATATGGAATATAGCTCTGACTCTGGCCTTTGGCATTGTAACTAATGATATATAGCTCTAGTTCTACCTTATTCTGGAATATAGCTCTGACTCTAGCCTCTGGCACTGTAGCTAATATGATATATATAGTTCCAGTTCTGGCTTATAGATTCCATAACAACAAAAGTCTTGTTCATTGAATCTCTGCAATACCTGTACCTGTATTTATTATGTAGGACTTCTTCATCTGAGGTTTTCTTTGCTTCAACTACCTTCGAGCACTCTCCATCTCGATGGGAATATGAAGAGTCTTCTTTATCAATCATGTTCTTTGAAGGAGATAGTGCAAGAGATACTATCTCATTTCTACTTGTCCAACTTTATTGATTGATGGTACCATCTGCAACTTTCTCTCTAGTTCATGAAAAATAGTCATATGGAAATATTCATGACATACCAATCGATCTTACAGCCTATGATTCTCTTCCTCAAGATCTTGAAACTTCATTATCAACTCATAATTATCTCTCTGGATTTGTCGATTAATTTTATTCTGGAGTCTCAACTTCATAAGAACTTTACTCATCTTGTTTCCTTAAAAAGAACCTTCAAGATATTCACCATATGAAATATTGGATCTCATCACAACAATAGCTTGCAACACACGGCAAAACTAACTCTGATACCTCTTGATCCAAAAATCCTTAGACACCACTTATTTCTTTACATATATACATGCAGTATCTAACTTGATCCAAAATAATTTACTGATCGTATTGGGGTGGTTTGCAAAATTTTGATGATGTGCTTTGATCCCAAAAAATCATAACCAAAGATCATCTTGCTTGAAGATAATGAGATGTCATAAGAGAAAATAAAAGAACTCAAATTGCAAACTTTTGTTTCATCTTTAATTTGCATTCAATCCAATCAAAATTGTCTTCTCCATCTCAAGTATAAAAAACACATGTAAACTGAATCACATATGCTAATTTAATGGATTCTCTTAAATTACATTCCTCAAAGCAAGAAAATAATTTCACGATTGAAATCCATGCGAAATTATGAAAATTTTGACTATAAATTCAACCATATTTTGAACTGGCTCAATTTTGTGCCTTTCGACATGCAAAACAATGCATTAAATGCTCATTAATGACAAATTGAGTAAAATTTTTAAAAATGATGTCAACTCACAAAACAGACCTCATATTCATGATCCTTGTGAAAAATTGTGCAGAATCGATATAAGACACTTGAAATTCTTTCAAGGTACCATTTGTCACACTTTACGGTGCAACACAAAATTAAAGTTGTACTTGGACATACTTTCGTACAATATGTACCATCTTGAAATCTATGGACCTTGAAATCCATGCAGTCTCAGACTCTGTTCCTATGGATGCATGCCCAATATATAGGGCGGCCTCAAAAACCACCTCCAAAATAACTGGCAACTTATTTACTATATTTGGCGGAGTCTCCACTATATCTGGAGTGGTTCGTCTTTCAGTTAGAACCTCCCACTATTCTAGTGGAGTTCTTGGTTCTATTCCCCTTCCACGCATAAATTTTGTTGTTTGTTTTAATATATATGGTGGGTGTTTTGTTAGATATATCCATTGGTGGTTAATTATAATATAATATATATATTATATATAATATATAACTATATACCAAACAAACTCCCTCCCAATATGATTATCCCCTTTCGTGAATAGGTGTGGTCATGTGGTATGGGGTATATACTAGGGGTTGGGGGATAGCCCTCGACTCCTTTCCACCCTCCACACAAACTTTATACAAACTTAAATATAATATATGATATATCTATATGTTAATTCATATAGTGTGGTGCAATGGTTGTGGGGTTTTGTTGAGGCATGGAGGCTATGGAGGTCATGGGATTGATTCCCCCAAACTCCATAATAATTTTACAACATATTAACCATTACTTGATAATGAGGGGTTGTCATGTGGCAACCTTTCATTGGATAACTTGTGCCACATGTCAAGAAACCATTTTACAACTTGGATGCCAACTCAATTGCTGACAAATCTCCCACATCACCTATTGCTATACGAACATGTGTCACTGCTGATGTGACTATGCCACATGTCACCCTTTGGTGGTGCCATGTGGCACCCCTATTTTTCCTAGTTTGACCAAAATTTTATTACTCATAATGTTTTCATACGAGCTCCATTTGACGAACCGTTTGTGTCATTGGAAAGATGATAACGATCTCTACGCAATGATTTTATTTTTGAGATGATTTGAGACAATATAATTTTGAACATTTATGGACCCCGTGGGACCTCTGTGAGTGTTCCATATCCTCCTGGGCCTCTGTGAGTGTTCCTTAGATCCTCTTGGATCAACGTATTTCCTTGTTATATCTCTTCCTTTATGTCATTCTCAATATAATGTGGATCATGTGAGCCATGCTTGTATACAAAAATACATCCAAGTAACTCTAGTGGAAAAAGATGTAGATATCCCCTAGCTAGGGGTGCTCCACCTACAAGCCCCTTATTCTACTATAACTCCTCCTGTTGGTGGCCTCCTCTATCCAATAGTGGTAGTACCTGCCACTTCCACTCGTCTCATCAATGGATTCCATTACAGAGCCATATTGACATAGGTGTCAAGGACCTTGTCATCGAGGTCTACCCACCCGACCTCTGTTACCCCCCACAACACTTGGTAAAACCATCGATGCATGCCCATTAGTTTTGTCTCAAGCTCCAACGCATGCATTTCTTCTCTCCCCTCCTCTCGTTCTACTTGATGCCTCTGAAGAGATGATCCAGTCTCTGCATCATGGTGGCCCCACTGCTATCCTTCTCTTCCTATATCTCTTGTTATTATTGTCGCTAGTCTTGTTACTATTACCAGTGTGGGATCATCCCTCACAACAAGGATTTCATGCCCTCATGATCCAACATATGCAATCACAAAAATACATTACCCATTAATAATGTGTCCAATAAAGAAATCCATCAACTAAAGAAATAAAATAAAGACAACAATGTAGTAAAACAAAACATACAAGCACTCACCTCTCATACCTAATAGCTTTACTAGGGGAAACGCCATCTTTGGATAATGTTGAAATTCCATACAAACATATGGGTACTCTAGGATAATCTCGTTGATGCTAGTGGTAGCACCAGACAGGTATTTCCGCACAGGTCTATGTGTCTAAACATGTCAAAATCGTTCAAAACCTTCTACTATTGAATTTACTTTGATTAAGTGAATTATTAAAGTAAATTTCTTTTATTAATGAATTATGTAATTAGTTAATTGAGTTATTTTAGGAAAGTGCTAAAAGTAATTAACAAGTTTATAAATCTCAAGTGAGTATGAGAAGTAATATCAGCATGCAATCACTTTGGATATTAGGGTTAGGATATAACTCATGATTATAAAAGAAAGGCTAGGGTAAAGAAGAAGACAATTTTCACACATATAGCAAAGGAGGACCTTTGTGTGTGTGGAGTCACCAAAGTCACACTCTGGAGTAGAGAAGGGATTTTTCTCAAGTGCTTGGATCACGAAGGACTTTGATTCAAGAGGACCAAGGACAATACTTGAAACTTGACAAGTATTGAGGGAGTCGACACCGAGTATTGGGTCATGAAGGACTGTGATTCAAGACCTCAGATAGGTCGAGAAGGACTTCCATCTAGAGATCAGGTCAAGGAGAAGATAGAATAGAGGATCATGCAAGTGTGTTTCAGTCAGATCAAGTCACACAAGAGTGTAGTGTTGTACGAATTTTTTTGTACAGGTTTGTTGTACATGTACACGAGCCTTAATGGAAACAATCACATACATATGTGGGTTTGCTGAAGCAAAGTCATGTACACGTCAAAAAACATACATTTCTGGTTTGTACAACAAGTCATACTTTTCTAGGTTTGTCTACAATTGTATTTCTCTCAGTGGGCCATTATCCCTGTTATGGGAGCCTTGATTTTAGCATAATAAAATTATTCTCAACACTAGTTTTCCCTCCAGGTTTTTTCCAAGGGTTTATACCAAAAAATATTGGTGTTTATGCATGTTTGATTTGGTTTCCTAGTTTATGCTTCTATTGCAGGTTTAGTTGATTACTCAATTGTGCTTTAATTTAATAAGTGATTTATTTGGAATTAACGGTCGGGTGTTGAGTAGGAGAAATTTCAACATGGTATCAAAGCATACCAAGGGTTGAATCTAGGAAAAACAACACGGTATCATAGTAGGTGCTCTGATAGGAAACCACGTACACAATATCAGATCCATAGTAGATCCATAATCGACAAGTGTAAATTGAAGGATGAATTTTTGGGAAATAGTCATATAGATGTAAAACTTGTTTTTGCAGGTGTATAAAGGTGTATTTGGGTCATAGAAAGAACAATCACATACATATGCTAGAGGATTTGAGCACAATCATGTATACATGGTTTATGGTGGTGACAGTCATGTACATACACGGGTTGTAGTGGTAACAATCACGTGCATACACATGTTGTAGTAGTAACAGTCATGTACAAGTCCATACAAATTAGTACAAAGGCAATTTTCAGCAGCATGTTATTTCCAAGGTAGGTTATCTTGTCTGAGGGATGTAAACAACACCGTTGAGAGTTGAATACAAATTGGATGGAGCATCCAACTTCCTATCTTGGAAAGCGAGGGTAACTTTTGGCATTGAAGGAGTACAACCTTTGGGAGTTAGGGGATAAAGTAGTTACTCCATCAACAGATCCAACGACTTTAGAGACTCACAACAAGAAGGAGATCAAAGCAAAGAGGGTCCTTCTAGATTTTGTGAAGGATCATTTAATCCCTCATCTAACCGAGAAGAGCATGGCCAAAGAGATGTTTTATGCCTTGGTATGGTTATTCCAAAGCACAAACCTGAATAGGAAGATGGTCTTAAGGAATAAACTTAGAGTGACATAGATTTCTAGATATGATAATGTTACTAGCTATCTCATGAGGATCATACAAGTGCATGATCATATTGTAGCCATAGGGGAGAAAATGGATGACATAAAGCTCGTGAATGTGGCATTGAATGACCTTCCCAGGTATTGGGAACCATTTTTCAAAGGAGTCGTCGCTCGAGAAAATCTCCCATATTGACAGAGACTTTGGGATGATTGCATCTAGGCAGAGACTCGAGAGGATTCTAAGAGTAGCAAGTAGGGAGGTAGTACATAGAACTTGTCTCTTGTCAGTAAGAAAAGGAAGGAAAAAGGAAATATTTCTAGTAAGAAGGGTAACAATGATGGAGGATCATCATCATCACAGCCAGGGAAGAAGGACTTGAGTAAAATCAAGTGTTTCTCATGTCATAAGAATGGAAATTATACATCTCAGTGTATGCAGAAGAAGAAGGGTAATGGAAATATGTAGACAACAACATCAACATAGACACAACTTGATGAGTTTGCAACAAATTTTGAGAAGGATTACTCACTGGTTTATTTCCTTTATACCAACACAACTACGAGGAGTGCTTGGTTATTAGACAATGGTGCATCTCATAATATGATAGAAGCATGGGAGCTATTTATAATTCTAACAGAGAGTGAATTATATGTTCATGTGGATCTTGGTGATGATGCCAGGTATGCAGTAAAGGGAGAGGGAAAAATTACATTCTAGCTCGAGTCAGGGGGTTCATTGGATGCTCAGGATGTGATTTATGTACCAAGTTTGAAGAGGAATTGTCTTTCAGTATCAACTATATAGGACATAGGTTTTTTTTTTACTTTTCAGAGAGGGAAAGTACTCATACTTCCAAAGAAAGATAGTCAGGACAACGTAGTGGTCGTTAGGGTTAGAGAAGGCACTTTATACAGGTTATAGGGTAAGCTTGTTCAGACTTTGGTACATGACAATGAATACCTATGTGAGTTGTCACACAGGAGGTTGGGACACCTATAGTATAGGGATTCACTTATTCTGAGGGGGATTTTTATAGGTATTCCATAATTCATAATTGAGCAGCAAGCAGTGTGTAAAGGGTGTGCACTTGGCGAGAATGCGAAGACTGTTTTTCCTACCAGCGAGAGTAGGTTCAAGGGGATCTTGGTTCTTATTAATTCATATGTGAGTGGGTTGATGTCAATAGAATCATTACAGGGATCATAATACCATGTGAAATTTATTGATGAATTTCCCAGGAAAACCTTGATCTTCTTTATGAATACCAACGATGAGGTATTCAGTTGGTTTCAAGAGTTTAGAGCTCATGTGGAGAACTGGATAGGTAATAATATCAACGTATTGAGGTCGAATAATAGGGGATAGTACACTTCCAATGACTTCAAGTATTTCTACAAAGAGGAAGGGATCATGAGGGAGCTGACAGTATCATAAAACCCTTAATAGAATGGGGTTGTGGAGAGAAATAATCATTTCTTCCAGAGATATGATACATGACCAGGAGTTTACTATGTTCCTTTGGGAAGAGGCATGTAACAAAGTAGTGTATGTGTAGAACATGAGTCCTCACAAGAGATCGGGGGACAAGAATTTGGAGGAGGCATTCTTAGGAGTGAAGCTAGAGATTGGTCATTTGAGGATATTTGGTTTTCCAATTTATATCCATGTGCATGTGTAGAAGAGGACGACACTAGAGACTTCAAGAAAAAAGGGTATATTTGTGGGGTAAAATGAGACCTCAAAGGCTTACACGATCTTCATTCCAATGCAACAAAAGACAATTGTGAGAAGAGATGTTAAATTAGTGGAGAACTTGGAATCTAGTAGATCAAAAGAGTCATCAACATTGAAAGAGGATGAGGAGAAGTAGGCTCCGAAGGATGAGCATCATTCAACAGTTTAGAATTTAGGTGGGGAGGAGGAGTTATCCCATTCCATTATTGCCAAGAGACCCCAATGTCTATTACAGACATTGAGGGATGTTGGTGAGTGTAACGTACCCAACTACCCAAGGGTTGGGAACACTAACTTCAAGTTCCCTTCTGGACTAATTTGACCTCTGATCTAACTTTGAATAACAAGGATGCTTGAAATATTCACATGCATTGATCAAGATTCATGATAAACATAAAATAAATGAACCATGCGACATGCACAACAATAACCAAGAATCACACATATTATGGATGCATAATTAATAAATAATTAAATGCACAACAAAAATAAATATACACAGGTAAATAACCATAACAGAGAGCACTTATCTTTTCTAAAACAAGACACCAATTGGCTACAGACCAAGGACGTTCTACCCAACCATAAACACTGTCATTCCAAGTCTCAACAATAATATCACCCCCAAGCTAGGGATATGAATCCACAAGGACAGTTCCACAGTGTCACTCGGCTTCCCAAACCAGTCAGCACTCAAACTCTCACAGGCTTCCCAGCACCCACGAAAATCAAATTACCCAACTCTCTTCTACCTAGCCTGCACAACCCAAGTGAATGGACCCCCCCCCTTATCTGCCACACAGTCCCTTAGGATGTCCATCTCCTTCCAGGGATCCAATGCAGTCGGTCCAGAATCTCCATGCTAGGAATCTCAGGGCTCACAAATGTGAGAAAGACTGGGCACAAAACAAAGAATCTCAGACATGCATGTGTTGATTCATGGTTGGATTACAACAACAATATATACAACCTACCATACCATGGTTGTTCTTCAAAAAATTGTTTTCCTTTCCTAAGCCAAGACACGAATGAGGAAAGACGAGTGGTTGAAAGAATGAATGGATTGAAATACCAATGAAATGTGTGAACAACGAGCAATTGGGTGAATGAGTGCATGAGCGAAAAATGTGTGAATGGATGAAGCAACCAACATAATAAATAGAATGATAACGTGAGTGAGAACCCCCACCCCACACCAAATATGGGTTTATGTAATTCTTGGAATGAAGGAAACACTTGGCCTTCCTTCCAAGAAGCTCACGTAACTATTATTAACCATTAGCCAAAAATGGGTAAATAAAATATAAAATAATTACTTATCCCCTTAATCCCCCTCTCTTGTGGAATCATATCCCCCTATCTCTTTTGTCCTTGTCCGTATTTCAAAAATTTATTATTAATAATTATCAAAACATTACATTTCCTAGGCACAATGGCCTCTTTCAATTGTTTAGGGACTCTGGCCTTTCATAACTTAACAAAATACATTATTTAATACAAGGCTTAGAAATCGGGGTGTTACATCCACTCCCCCTTATTTTGACACTTTCCTCAGTGCATATACAAAACAGAGAACACAATCTCAAAATTTATTCAAAAAGTTGTGAGTTCTCTACCCGCATGCAATCTTCATGCTCCCAGGTAGCATATTCAGGACCATAGCAGGTCCACTGGACTTTTACCAACTCTATAACTCAATTCCAGAGCATTTTTACTTTTTTGTCCAATATTCGCATTGGCTGGACCTAAAAGTCTCCCTCTGTCTCTACCTGAATCAGATGCTAATCAATAACATCATTAGGATCATGTACATAGTTTTTTAGCAAAGAGACATGAAATACCTTATGCACATTCATGGAAGTAGGAAATGCAAGCATGTATGCAACTGTCCCTATTATGTCCAATATCTCAAATGGACCACATAATCTGGCTGTCATATTTGTGTAACTACCCAACTTCAAAGAGCTCTTCTTGGACTTCTTTTTTAAAAGCACATGATCCCCCACTTTAAATTCTCTAGCTGTCCCATTCTTATTTGCATAAAATTTATGTCTATCTTCCATATCCCTGAGAAATTCTAGCCCACGTACCACTCTATCTGTTGGGTTGTCCCAACTCACTAGAGTATTGCATTTCCTACCATACAAAGATTCAAATGGGCTCATTTTCAATGAATCTTGATACCCATTATTATAGGCAAACTCAACCAAGTGCAAGTAATCTTCCCACTTAGATGGCTTATCCATCACATACATTGTCAACATGTCTTCAATTATTTAGTTGACTTTCTCTGTCTTCCCATCTGATTGTGGATGGTATGTTGTGCTAAAATTCAGATTTGTACCAAAAAATTTAAATAATCCTCTCCAGAAATTTGAATTAAACTTTGTGTCTCTGTCCGAGACAATTGTCCTAGGTATCCCATGCAACCTAGAAATCTCCCTCATGTAAATTTTTTCAATATTAGTTGATGTATGAGATGTTTTATAGGTAAAAAATGAGCAACCTTTGTTAATTTATCAACCACTACCATGATCAAATCATGTTGTCTCGTTGTCCTGGGCAATTTTGTTATAAAGTCAATGGTTACCACTTCCCATTTCTTCTCTGGAATTGGTAAGGGTTGTAGCAAGCCCGTTGGGTGCCTATGCTTATCCTTCACTCTCTGACATTCCATACATTTGACGATGTAATTAGCAACATCCTTTTTCATTCCCAGACAAAAGAATTGGATTCTCACTGTTGCAATTGTTTTCTGGTAACTGAGATGTCCAACATATGGAACATTATGCATTTATTTTAATACCAAACTCCTAAGTTCTTCGAAACTAGGAACATAAACTCTATTTTTATGCATAAGTAATCCATCTTCCTTCATCTCATACTCTTTCATTTTCTGTTGTACATTTTCTTGTTGTAATCTTTCCTTTATCTATAGGTAATGTTGATCTGTAACAACAACCTCTAAAATTCTGCTCTTCAAGTTTGACTGATGCATACTGATAGTTGCAGCATGCAAAATATGTAATCTTCTACTAAGTGCATCAACAACTTTATTTTCTTTTCCTTTGATATGCTTGATATCAAAATCGTATTCAATTAAAAATTCCAGCCATCTTGTTTTCCTGGCATTCAAAGTTGGTTGTTCAAAAAGATATTTCATACCATAGTGGTATGTTCTTAGTTCAAATATCGTCCCCATGAGATAATGTCTCCACATCTTCAATGCATGAAAAATGGCAACAAGTTCCAAGTCATGTGTGGCATAGTTCCTCTCATGTTCTTTAATATTTCTAGACTCATAACCAATGACATGTCCATTTTGAGTGAAGAATCCACCAATTCCTTTCTTGCATGCATCTGTACATACCACACAAATTTCATTTGGGTCAACAATCTTTAAAATAGACGCACTAGTAAGTAATTCCTTCAACAAATTAAATTTATCTTCACACTTAGATGTCCATTCAAATTTAACTCCCTTCTTTTGCAAAGAAGTGATGGGATGAGAAATCTTAGAGAACCTTGCTATAAATTTTCTGTAGTAACCGCCTAACCCCATAAAATATTTGACTTCTGAAACATTCCTGGGTGTTGGCCATATTCTAATGGCTTCAATCTTCTCTAAGTCTACTGCTATACCATTTTCTCAAATAATGTGCCCCAAGTAATGGATCTGTTCTTGGTAAAAATAACACTTACTCAGCTTGGCGTACAACTAATGTTCCCTCAACAATTGCAATACCAATCTTTGGTGATGTTAATGCTCTTCCTCTGACTTAGAATAGACAAGTATGTTGTCCAATAATACTATGACAAACTTATCCAAGTAATTTCTGAATATGCCATTCATTAAGCACACAAAGACAACTGGTGCATTGGAAAATCCAAATGACACCACTACAAATTCATAATTCCCATACATGGTTCTAAAGGCTAACGTATGGATGTCTTATTCTTTGATTCTTACCTGATGGTACCATGACCTAAAGTCTATCTTTGAAAATATCTTTTCTCCTCTTATTTGATGAAAGAGTTCATCAATTCTGGGTAGAGGATACTTGTTCTTTATAGTGGACTTATTCAACTGTCAAAAGTCAATACACAACCTCAAAGTTCCATCCTTGTTTTTGACAAAGAGTACTAGTTCTCTGCAAGGTGAAACACTTGGACATATGTATCCTTTCTTCTACAATTCTTCCAACTTCATTTGTAATTATTTTAACTCTGGTGTACTCATTCTGTAAGGCATTTTTGACATCGGGGAAGCTCCTAGCACTAAATCAATAGAGAAATCTATTTCCCTTTTTGGTGGCAACCATGGTATTTCTTGGAATACATCTTCAAATTCTTGTAGTACTGAGAAATATTCAAGGCTTGGCCCCTTTATCTTTTCTGGATCCTCCACATGGGTTTCATACAATTGACATCCTTTAATGAAACACCTCTTCAACTATAAGGCTGAAATATCTCTTATAGAGATGGGTCTTGGAACACCTTTCACATTTCATGTTTTTCCTTCTTCATCAAGACATGTAAATGTATTGTTATGATAATCTAGGACAACATGATGCTTGTTCAACCAATCCATTCCAATTATAATATCATAAGAACCTAGTATGATATTTAGATCAACACTAGTATTAACACCATTAATACTTATGGAACAAGATTTGACCATATCATGGATTCTCTTTTTGGTTCCAGTGGCTAGCTGAACCAAACTTGATTTTCCAAGCTTACTTTTATCCAAACATAAACTATCCACTATTTTAGGATCAATGTAACAATTACTTTCTAGTGAATAAATTAAAATAACAATAGGATGATTTATTATCTTACCTTCCACCTCGATCATATTGGATTGGTACTTTGCTTGTCGATCATATAAGGCTTCATAAATCCTTCTCATGTCTTCTACTGTTGTATCCTCTTGGATGTTGTGCACGGTCTTCACTCTGTCCTTTCTGCATGGGTAATCCTTGTATAGGTTATCTTCTTTGCATCCCCAACATTGGATTGGTGGTCTTCCCCTTTTTCCCAAGGAGTCTTCTCTCTTGGATTCATCCTTAGCATACTGGTATTGATGATTTTTATTAGGCTCATTTCTGTTGAAAGGAGGTTTGGATCCCTTCTTCCTTTGATCATACTTCTCCTTATTCTTATCCTTTCAAGATTTCTGCATGGATTCTCTGCCCTGACCTTGCTCATACAGGTACTTTTCCTTCCTGATGGTCTCATTCAAAGTCTTAGGTTCATCATACCGAATCATTTCTTTATAAAAGGATGTAAGTCCACTAAACAACCTTTGTATTTTTACCTTCTCATCATTTATGAACCCTACATACTTTAACAACCCCAAGAAATTCTTCTCACACTCTTCCATGGTTGCGCTTCCTAGCCTAAGTTCAAAGAACTCCTACATTTTCTTGTCATAGAAATGCTTTGAGAGGTACTCCTTCTGAAAATACTTCTTGAACTTCTTCCAAGTGATCCTATTCTCATTAATATGCTCAACTTGATTCAACTGGTCCCACCACATAGCATCTTTCCCGTGTAAATGGTAGGTGGAAATTTTGTCTTCTAAGTTTGATGAATAGTTATGCAATTGAAAATATATCATGAGTCCAAGAAACCATGCCTTATCATCATCTTCCATTTCTCTTTCACCATCAAAGGATGGTGGCTTAAGATTCTTCAACTCTCCTTGCAAATTGTCCAATTCATGTCTTCTTCTTTGGTGCCTAACATGAGACACCTCTAGACTAATTATGGAATCTTCAGATGCATAAAACGTTCTTGTTGAGTAAGGGGGTGAGTGATGTCTATGGTTTATTCTATCACTTCTTGAATAACCAAATATTCCATGATCATCTCTTCTTTCATGATACCTTCCTTATTCCTCTTGTTTTGAGCCATTCTTTGTTTTCCTTTGAAACTGATTTAATCTTTGAATCACTCGAGAATTTATATGAATTTGTTCTCTCATCAGTCTCTTATTGTTTTCTTTGTAGCTCTACACTTCTATTTTTAGGATTCTTATAGTTTCTATCAATGTTTCTTCCTCCTCTCCACCCTTGTGCCCATTGGATTCTGTCTCTGCATTACCAAATCTAATATTTTGTCCTTTGGCCTCTTTATCATGGCTAGAAGCTCCCTCTCCTTCTTCCATTTCTTGAATATGCATTATAAACTGATATGTTTACACCCCTTAATTCTGCAAAATGTGCAAGTGAGCATTTAAATTGTTAGAATTAAGCATATGATAAACAAAATTTTCCAAACAATGCTACAATTCCTTTCAATTCATGAAGAATATATATATCAGTCTACATCATATAGCACTTCCATGTTGTCCCTTGGCCTATATATAATTTCAATTCTACACAAGAGCTTCCTTCAAACCACTTCCCCCAGTGACCACGACTTCAAACTGTAGGCTTAATCCTTCTTAGCACTTTTCTTTCTTCAAAATAAAAAATTATGCGACTAGCCCCCTTTTTGTCTTAATTTTTTTTTTTTTTTGGCACTAACCCTTTTTCCTTCAGCTCTCAATCACATGTGACCATTTTTATGACCATGCACTTAGATTAAAATCACTTATCCAAAGCTTCGAGACTTCAGGGCTCCGTAAATTTCGGCTTTGGGGGTTTTGCCTTCATCACACTTCATTTTACTTGAATGCCAAACTGGACATCTTCCAAACAGTCCTTTCTTTGGAGCTTCAAGGCTCCGGTGCTTCAAAACTTTGGGCTTCAGAGGTTTTTCCTATACCACACAACATTCCCTCATAACGTCGAACTGGAGAACCCTCAGAGAGGCTCTTTGGAGCATCACTACTCCAGTGCTCCAGAGATTCAGACTTCAGAGGTGCTTACTACATCACACTCCCATATTCCCGAATGTCAAATCTCCTAAATTCCATAATCTCACCAGCAACTATGCATTAGGGGGTTATACATGGAAAAAATACATAGATGACACATGGCCTATTATACGGGTGACACATGTCAATGTATAAATGGCACAAAATATCCATGAAAGGAATGAAACAATATGACACATGGTATGCTTAGAGTGGGTCCATGTCACCCTAGGTGATTTCATCAGAGCATGTCACTGGGACACTCCATGACTTTGAAACTACAGACTTCAGAGGATTTCACATCATCACATTACAAAAATTTTGAACGTTGAACTAGCTAATCTCCTGAACCACCTCTCTCTAGATATTTACTACTTCATAACTTCGAAACTTTAGGCTTCAGGGAAATTCTCAGCATAACACAAAAAATCTCTCGAACGCCAAACTTCTGAACAATCGCTAATATGTGGACACATGTTCCCTAACCACGAACAGTCCAGATTGACTTCGGACTTCGAGACTTCGAAGAAAAATTCTCCAAGTGACATAAGGACTAAAACTCCTGAATGTATAATATTTGATAATCTGTAGACATGCGTCCTAGACAACAGACGATATTGATTTTCTCTGGATTTCAGGACTTGGGGAGATTTTATTCCTGGTAGCTTAAGGACTCACTTCTCTTGGAGTGTCGAACCTTTGAACTTCCATGAGATCTATGGTTCACACTCGCTTGCGCATATATTTGACATTTGGGATATGACATTCCCCACTGTTCTTCACCTCTTTATCTGTGCTTGATCCAATGACCCATTTCTTTCCTTGGAAAAATCCAACGGTGAGGTACTCCTATCAATGATCTATGACGTAGATTCATTCCCAAACTTTAGAGTTTCGGGGATTTTTCCTCTTTTATGACAAAGAACTTAAAACATTTGGAGCAACAAAGTCTGAAGGACTTCGGTGCTTAACCATCATGCTCCTTTTCCAGATCTGATGACTATAAAGAACTCATAACTTTTCAAACATATCTAATAACCCAGGTCAAATCTTTATGGCCCCAAATCAATGGCCATTTTGGTTTCCCTAACTACTACACCTCCTGAGATTTCAAACATAGTTAAGGTGTGCTCTCAGTGCCTTCCTGACACTCATGGACGCTCTGTAACTTAAAATTTGGCCATTTCGTCAACGACTCCCTATGAAAATTTTTCTTCAATTTCCACTTACATGTCCCATCCAGGCTCAATGTTGAAAACTGGAGCTTTGATACCAACCTATAGCATACCCAACCACCCACAGGATGAGCACATTAACTTCAAGTCCCCTTATGGACTAATTCGACCTCTAATCTAACTTTAAATAACAAGAATGCATGAAATATTCACATGCATTGATCAAGATTCATGCTAAACATAAAATAAATAAACCATATAACATGCAAAACAATAACCAACAAGAACACATATTATAGACGCGTAATTAATAGATAATTAATTGCACAACATAAATAAAGATACACAGGTAAATAACCATAACAGAGAGACCTTATATTTTCTAAAAAAAGACACCAATTGGTTACACACCAAGGACGTTCCACCCAACCATAGAAACTTTTTTTCCAAGTCTCAACAACAATGTCACCCCTGATCCAGGGCTATGAATACATAAGGACGGTTCTAGAGTGTCACTTGACTTCCCAAACCAATCAACACTCAAGCTCTCATAGGCTTCCCATCACCCACAACAATCCAATTACCCAATTCTCTTCTACTCCGTTGCATAACCCAAGAGAATGGACCCCCCTTTCTATGACATGCAATACCTCAAGATATCCATCTCCTTCCAGGGATCCAATGAAACCAGTTCATCATCTCCATGCTAGGACTCCGAGGACTCGCAGTTGTGAAAAACATTGGGCATAGACCAAAGCATCTTAGACATGCAGGTCTTGATTCATGACTAGATTACACCAGCATTATCTATAGAAAACCATGCCATGGATGTTCTTCAACATTTTATTTTCCTTTCCCAAGCCAAGACACGAATGAGGAAAGACAAGTGGGTGAAAGAATGAATGGAGTGAAATCCCAACGAAAGGTGTGAACAATGAGAAATTTGGTGAATGAGTGCATGATAAAAAAATGTGTGAATGAATGAATCAACCAATAGAAGAAAAAGAATGAGAATGGGAGTGAGAAACCCCACCCTAGACCAAATATGGGTGTATGTAATTCTTGGAATCAAGGAATCACTTGGCCTTCCTCCCAAGAAGGTCATGTAACTATTGTTCTCCATTAACCAAAAAGGGTAAATAAAATACAAAATAATTACTTAGCTCCTTAAGCCCCCTCTCTTGTGGAATCATAGACCCCTATCTCTTTTTTCCTTGTCCGTCTTGCAAAAAACGATGTATTTATTATTAATAATGATAAAAAAATTACATTTCCTAGGCACACTGGCTTCTTTCAATTGTTTAGGCATTCTATCCTTTCATAACTTAACAAAATACATTATTTAATACGGGGCTTAAAAAATGGGGTGTTACAGTGAGGTTACTGGGAGTGTGGTTAGAGAGTGAAGACCTCCAAAGAAGTTTCCAAACTATATGGATTTTATGAGTAGCACCATTGATGATGAGCCTTACATTTTTTAGGAAGCAACATATCAACAGGTATGGCGGGATTCCATGGTAGAGGATTACACCTCTATTACTAGGAATGATGTTTGGGACATAGTGCCAATACCAGAGGGGAAGTTAGCTATGAGTTCCAGGTGGCTCTATAATATCAAGCATGTTGTAGATGGTAGCATCGATAATTCAAAGCAAGGTTTGTGGCGAGAGGGTTCTCCCAGAAAGAGGGAGAGGACTAAGAGGAGACATTTTCTCTAGTTTCCAGGTATGCTTCTATTCGAGTTGTTATTTCTATTTCTATAGTTATGAGGTGGAGGATACATCATATGGATGTGAAAACAACTTTCCTCAATGGGATCATTGAGGAATGTTGGAAGCAGGCCAAATAAGAAAGAAAGGCTATTTTGGAAAGAAATGCATGCAAAAGGAGAGTGACAACTGGAAGGAAAAACAACACGCGTGCATGCATGGAAGACCTAAGGATGCTAGGGTTAGGGTTATTGTAATACACTGTAATGGCATATATATATATATATATATATATATATATATATATATAGACCTAGGAGTGGTGAAAGGGGGGAAGGGGTTTTGATTTATGGAGTGTTACTGATGGGGGACGAAGTAGCTAGTCTGTAACACTACTGTAATCTGATCCAATTTTGTAATTTGTTGATTTGTAGAGAGTCAGAAGGGTAGATCTTGAGGGTTATATCACAGGATGAGGATCCCGGTGTGATCTAGTCCACCTCATAATAGAGCTCGACCCAACTGAGGATGAGTTGTAAAGAGTGCGACGTTGTAGTTTTGGAACTACCATAATAAAATATCTAGAGAGCCAGATCTTTGTGGACATATCCCAGGAGGGGGTGAACCATGGTAAAACCTGTGTTATGTGATTAAATGTTTGTATCTCTTTTACTGTCTATGAATAGAGGATAGAATGATGTATGGGTGAATTAATGAATTTGACTTCATTACATGCATGAACGAGAATGACAATATATTGCTTTAATATTTAGATAGGATTCACAGTATGCAAGTCACAGATCCAGATTCATTCCTAGACTGAAAATGCTTGAGTATTGAAGTCACCCGTTAATACTATCTCTGGTGAGACTGCATAGTGCACTCTATGTACTGCGTTTCCTTCTAGGTTACCAGGAGGGCCGATAATTTTAGAGGCTTTGTTGGATTCCTAGTAGACTTGAACTTGGGTCAATCATGTTAAAGGTATAACTCAGATAAACAACCAACAAATGGTTCCATTTCTAGTTGGAACAACATAAGATGGAGTGGAGGATATCTGTTGAAGATCTGTCAAAAGAATGGTTGATCTATTGAAAATATGTTAAAAGAATGTAAGATCTGTGGAAGGCATGTCAAAAGAATACTGAATCGGATGACAAGAAGGTGAGAGAATGTGCAACTAGAAGGGGATGTTGAGACCATGGAATCCCACAAAAGTAGAGATCGAAATCTGGCTGAAAATAAAGGAGCTAGAGTTTGCACAACAAGATAACATAAACACTAGAGTTACACCGCACAAATATCTTGAGAAGCATGTGTTTACTGATCTGCATGAAGTAGTTTTCTGTGGTTTTCCACACTTATTGAAGGAGTGGATATTGAGGTTGAATAATAACCACGCAACAAATTGGATCCGACAGTTAGAGTGGACCTCAGTTCGGATTGTGCAGTTATAGCAGGTGAATAACAAATTCACCCGCGTAGTAGATTTTTGGCTCGATAGTATTGTAGCAGGGTTTATAATAGAATTTGTAGTTGATACCGCGAAGTCGTACATCATAACAGAGAAAGATTTTCTATGCGGGATTCGAGGAAGGTATATTAGATCACTGTATACTTATATCAATATATTTCTCTATAACAAAGGTATAATGACAGTGGAGTCAGAAAACTAAACTTCCCTATGTGCATGGGGGAAGGGGGGAAGAACTGATAGAAAAAGGAGAAATGGAAGGAGAAGTGGATAAAGAGAAGAAGGATGAAGCCTTAGACCCAATCATGATGGCCAATGACCAGATCAAGAGGATCATGGTGACAGCTGGAAAGACATGTAGTGGAGTACCCTACCAATATAAGGTAAACACCAAGAGAGAGTTGTAGCCATGAGGGAAGGCTTGGCAAGTGATGAAGAGGAGGTAGAGGATCTACAAGATGTGGAGAAGATTGAGGAAATATTACATGAAACATATGAGAGGAAAATGAGAGGTCCAAGAGCAGGAATAGACGACAACAATCCTATCCATATTAATGTCAGTGTGGAACCCATAAACCCATGTGCGACTAACACACAAAAAATAACACCACCGTTTAGACAACTGAATTTCGTGAGACGGAAGACAACGGGAAATACATCTACACAAGAAAAAACAATTGGGGGAAGCAATTCGGGAAGCACTAGTCAAGTGTCTACACCACACAAAGGTAGTAGTTCATCATTTAGGATGGCAGGATATGATCTCACCATCAGGTTACCAGGATTCAAAGGAGAAGCACTGGAGGACCTGGAGAAGCACCTGTTTATCTGTGAAAATATATGGGAAGCAAAACAAATCACTAACGAGGACACTAAACTTTCACAACTAGATATCACACTAAGGGATCACACACTCGATTGGTATATGAATTTAGCTACAAACAATCCACTAGGGACAACCAAAACGATCGCGGATAACAAGAATTTGTTGATAAATGAGTTTCAGAAGCCAAGTTCAGAGGACCAGTACATGAACAAGATGATAGAAATTAGACAGAAACTAGGATAATCCGTATGGGATATTGACCAGAGATTCAAGTGATTGAAATGAAAACTAAAATATCTCATGATAAATATGAAACACAGGCACTTGTTTGTCAATTCACTATTACCACACTTAAAATATCCACTGCGACAACAAAAGTTTCAGACTAGGCAGATGCTCTCTAGGAATCCCTTCAACTAGAAGAAAACTAATATCAAAAGACAAATCCAACCATTGAAGAGTTGAAGGAGGATCTGAAGAACTTAACATCCTAGCTAAACCAGAAAAAAAGTAAGGATAAACAAGAATTCGTTTGGTGTAGCACATGCAGGACATAAGGACACCATAAGACTGAATGTCCAACATTTTCACAGTACATGGCAGTAGGAATGCCAAATCCGTTACCAAATGGAGGACAATGGTGAGAAATCTGTAAGAAACAGGGCCACGATCCATATCACTACCCAATGATGCAGAAGTAATAAACAATCCCAAATATCTTATATTGCAACTTTTGCAAGTCAGTAGGCCATGATGACAAAGACTGTAGAACCATGGAGTTGATGAGAGAGTGAACATCAGATGCATATAGGGTGTAGGAAGAAATTATGACCAGGCAAGATGCACCTCAGTTTAACCAGGTACTAGCCCCATACAACACTGCATAACAGTAGTATAATACTACGCAACAACCATATAATACAACGCAACCATAGTACAACACAGTGCAACCCCACTACAATATCGCACAGTATAACTAGGTGCCTCGGTATAATGTGCCGCGAGGGGATCTAGATGGATACAAAGGCAGAGGACGAGCAAGAGGAGGCTTTGGAAGAGGTATAGGACTAGTGGTATGTCACAACTGTCAAAATACAGGACATTGTGCAAGATAATTTCCACTTCCACCAACGAATTGTATGTATTGTCACGTATCGGATCATGACACAAAAGAATGCCCTACATTATTAGGGAAGATCTAGGAAAAAAAGAATCAGAACAATCAGAATGTTCAATGGATTTCAGTAGAAGTGAGGGGTGAAGGAAGAAACATCAACATAGTTACACACAGAGGAGATAAAATAGGAAATGACACAGTACAACAAGATCCAATACAACACCAATGGGTGAAGAAGAATGATGAACCAAGGAAGCAGTTTGATGTGCAGAACAAGAAGGAAATATTTAATCAAGACATAAAAGAAGTTTTGAAGCCTAACATCGTTCCGAACTCAGCCGTGTAGCATATTAAGGAAGTACCAGAGTATTAGATGCCTCCATCGTTGGATCATACCAAAGAAATGCATCCCCTGGGACAAGTAAGTACAATCAAATGATTTTTACAATCATGTGTAAAATTACTAAATGATCCATCCTCTGTCAAAATATTACAAAATATATTAGAAACATGTAGCATAGAGACAAAAGGAAATCTAGAACAAAAAACAATCAATCACCTACATACAAAGAGAAGAAAAAGTAGGAAGTTCAGGTTGAATGCCAACATTGGAGATTTCAACATGGGAGATATCATACTGGATCTAGTTTCCAAAGTCAATGTATTACCCAAGAAGACATCACAATGTATGGGAGATCCCACATTAGGATATTCACCCGTTCAGCTGAAACTAGCAAACCAACACAGAGTTCTACCAATTGGGAGACTGAAAGGAGTAACAATAGACCTGGATGGAGTGCACACTAAATATGACTTCGAAGTAATAGAGATAGTGGACGACACAACACCTTATCAAAAATTTCTCAGCTTGGATTGGGAGTTTGATAACCAGGACATAATCAACTTAAATAAATAGAAAATGACCTTCGATTCAGAAGAATACAGGGTCATTGTTCCATTAGACCCATCTGAAGGGGAAAGGTTCGTAGATCCCACTTGCTTGGACTTGGAGGAAATTAGGCAGTTGTACATAACAATTGCACGAGATGAGGATTCTGTAAACCCAACAACATATGGGATACACAATTGGCGATCATTTCTTCATGTGCGTCAGACTCAGATACAGGTTAAGATAAATGACAACAGAGGCTACATGAAGTTTCGGCAAGAATATGCGCAAGTATAGACCGTGAAGTAAGATGGGTAGGTATGAATATAAGGGAACCACCAAGTTTCCATGGGGTAAACGATCTAGAAGCATTCTTGACACGTTATGAAGATGAAGTGTTATAAAACCAATGAATCTTAACACTAGATATAACACTCAAGGCCACACCTACAAGATGGTGGGGCACACATAAGGAAACAATCAAAGACTGGTACCAATGTAAGAAGTTACTACGCATAAGGTTTGGTGCAAAACAAAGAAGAAACTAGCAACAAAAGTATGATGGACAGGGGGCACCAACGAAACACTTGAAGAATTGCAGAGTGTTGTGGAAAATCACACCCCCAGAGGAATGGCCTCATCATTTTGTACACACCTTAGAGGGCATCCCAACAAAATGGTATACAGACCAAGAATTGCATAAAGGAACTTCGAGCTGGACAATACTACAACAAAACTTTACAGTCACTTTCTCATTCTAACATGAGAACCTCAACATAGATGCAACACTTAAACAAATAAGAGAGGTGATATTCATTAAGGAACCAGAAGTTGAGCTGATAACAGAGGAAAAACAATGAAACAAACAAACATTGAAAGAACTGTTGTCATGCTACCATGTGCAGGAAGAAGTACCATATGAAGACGATATGTGCGATATTCATATTGAGGAAGATGAAGGCGAAAGAGAAGTGGAGGGTCCACCTATAGAGTCAAAAGTAATTGATGTGCCAATCAAGGTAAAGAAAGTCAACATTGGGACAATTGAGAATCCCAAAATGGAGAGCATTGGAGACTACTGGGATGAGAAAACAGTGGAAAATATAACATAGTTACTGCGCGAGTACAACGACCTGTTCCCCACAATGTTCACAAAAATGAAGGGCATAGCAGGAAAGCTAGGTGAAATGAAGATACCACTTAGAGCTAAGGCAAGACCAATCAAACAACGACCATACCGACTAAATCTGATATATAAGAAAAAATTCAAAGCTGAGATCGATAGGATGCTTGAAGATGGAATCATAAAATTGATGGAAGAATCGGAATGGATAAGCCCAATGGTAGTTCATGATAAAAAACAAGGCGGGATAAGAATATGCGTCGACTTGAGGGAGTTGAAAGATGCGTGCCTACATGACTCGTTCCCTACACCCTTCCCGGATGAGGTGTTGGAGAACGTAGGAGGACAGGAAGTTTATTCATTCACCGACGGATTTTCAGGATACCATCAGATCAAGATAGCACCGTAAGACAGATACAAGACCACTTTTGCTACATAATGAGGATCCTACCAGTACACGGTCATGTCGTTTGGACTGAAGAATTCACCAACAATATTTTCCATAGTAGTCATAGCTGCATTTAAATAATTTATCCACCAGTTTTTAGAGGTATACTTGGACGATTGGATAGTCTATAGTCCATTGAAAAACCATGTAGAGGTCTTGTGGATGATGTTAGAAAGATGCAGGAAGTGCCATATATCGTTAAACATAAATAAGTGCATCTTCATAACACCTTTTGGGATACTATTGGGCCATATAGTATGCAAGCAAGGTTTACTAGTAGATCTTGCCAAGATCGCAATAATCGTTAACCTGCCACCACCAAAAACAGTCCATCAACTAAGAGCAACATTGGCACACATAGGATACTATAGAAAAATCATAAAAGGGTACACGTAGATCATCGTGACAATGGAGAAACTGTTAAGGAAAGATACAAATCTCCAGTGGAATGAGGATTGTCAACATGATCTAGATACGCTGAAAGAAAATATGGTAACCGCGCCAATACTAGTATTCCCAGACTGGGAGAAGACATTCCACATACATGTAGATGCATCAGCCATAACACTTGGAGATATTCTGGTGCAGCCAATAACAGGAGAATTGGATCATCCTATAGCATTTTCTAGCCGAAAAATGTCAGAATTGGAGCAGAACTACAACACTATCGGGAGGGAAGGCCTAGGTATGGTCTATGCACTTCAGAAGTTCATACATTGCTTATTGGGGAAAAATTTCAAGATGTTCACAGACCATTCAACGCTCAAATACCTAGACAACAAGACAATGTTGGGGGGGATAATTTGCATATGGCTACTGCTATTTCAAGAATTTGATTTTGAAGTAATAGTCAAGCTAGGGAAGCTGAATGTAGGACCTGATCACCTTTCAAGAGTCATGAACGGGGAGGAACCTACAAATTTAGAGGACAAATTTCTGGACGCCCAGTTATTTTCAATCCATATCACCGATGAATACTTCACAGACATCATTCAGTACTTGAGTACAAGGACTGTGCCACAAGAATATAACACCACACAGAAGAAAAACCTAGTAGTTCGGGCTACAGACTATTAGCTGATTGTAGGACTCTTATACAAAATGGGTGCAGATAGCATCTTGAGAAGATGTGTACTAGAACATGAAAGACCAAGGAATTTAGAAGAAGCCCATGAGGGAATAGCAGGAGGACATTACACAGGAAAAGATACCACACAGAAGGTATTGTATGCAGGACTATGGTGGGTGACCATTCACAGAGACTCAAAAGAGTACTTCCAGAGATGTGATGTATGTCAAAGGCTTAGTAAACCGAATAGAAGGGGTGAGATGCCCCTACGACCAAATATAACTTTGCAAGTATTCGATAAATGGGAAATAGATTTTGTGGGAACAATTAAACCACCAACAAAGAGGACATGAGAAAGTTACATCATCACCGCGACAAAATACCTGACAAGATGGGTGAAAGAAACACCAATCAAAGATTGCAGCACAGAGACAACAACACACTTCCTGTTCAAGCAAGTGATCACTAGATTTGGTTTCCCAAGGATTTTGATGAGTGACCAAGGAATTCACTTCATTAACAATATTATTAAGGATATGACTGAGGAATTTGAAGTCCATCATCAAAAGAGTACACCATATCATCCACAAACAAATGGAATAGTAGAAGCCTTTAACAAGAGTCTTGTAAATGCACCGATGAAGATCTGTAATTTCAATAGGGATGATTGGGACCTAAAGATACCAGAAATATTGTGGGCATACAGGACCACATGCAAGAAGTTGAAAGGAAAAATGCCATTCATATTGGTATATGGACAAGAAATAATGGTGCCACTATAATTTTTGGTACCCAGTCTGCGTGTAACAACAATTACAAACATGACAAAACGAGGCACAGTATAGGATTGGCTGGATTGACTAATGATCATGGAGGAAGATATGATTCTAGCAGGATTCCACTAAGAAGTCTAGAAAGCAAGGGACAAAGCTTGGCATGTTATAACTATCAAGAGGAAAACTTTCATAGAAGAAGACTTAGTGTTGATGTATGACAATAAATCCTTCAACACCCAAGAAAACTCAGAATGCACTGGCTAGGACCATACGAAGTAAAAACTGTCACAGATGGGGGAGTTGTATAGTTGAATGAATTAGGAGGCACAAAACTAAGAGGGATGATCAATGGGATCCGACTGAAGCTGTACAAGGACAATCAACCACCCACAACCTGAAAGTTAATGCATGCAAATAAAAAAAA
>ML802990.1:101910-145538 GCA_009831015.1 Picea engelmannii
GGAATCCCATTTGGAATGTTTCCTTCCATTTCTGCATAGGATCTTCCTTCCAGTGGTTAAACTGTACTGAAGGTAATCCGCTCTGATACCAATTGTTGATACTGAGAGGGGGGTGAATCAGTATCAAGTACAATTTAAAAACCTTTTTCAACTTATACTTAAACCATTCAATTATATCCAATGAGAAATGTACAATAGTATAAGAGTTACACCAATACACCACAATACACCATGCACAATATATGAGAAATAATCAATAGTTTTTGTTCAAGGGAAGTAATGACTTCCAAAGGTAGCTTCAACTTCCAAATGTAAAGGGACGGATAAAACTCCAAGAGGAAGATACAATCCTCCAATATCAAGAGATATTTGAACTCTCTATCCTTTCCCCTTCCTTTCACCCAATAATATATGAGAGATAATAAAACTTTACATTAAATCATCACCATCAACCAATCATCACATAGAACCTGATAATGCTTTCTGAGACTTCTTCAATTTTTGCAATTATTCAATTCTTAGAGTACTCTAATCCTGTAGATAATGTTACTCAATGTATTCTCTGAAACTCCTCTAATTTTCACTCCTTGAATCCTCCCCAAAAAGAGATTATAGAAAGAATGGTAGACTTTATTCAATTCTGGTCTATTAAGAAGACCCAACTTGTACAACATGCCCCGTGCTCAATATTTAACATCTGATTCTGAAACTCGCACACAAGAAACTAAAGTCTATTCTATTTCCAATGGAAGTGGTTCCACTGCATTTGGAGTCTATATCAAAAAGTTATGACTGTTTTACCCAGAACACCTGTTTATTGACTAGTTTCAGGACTGGTCACAAACCCTATATTCCACAGAGTGTATCTCCATAATTATAGCGAATCAAGAGATTAAATTTTTACCATAGGTACCTTGATATGTCTTCTCAATACCATAGTGATTTCACCATCTGAATCGTTATAGAAATTGTTTTATAGCAAAAATGGTAAGATGACCTGAAAATAACATACCTTAGAACACATCACCAAAAGACTTCATCCTCCCTTGAAATCCGACCTTCTTTTACTTCTTCTTCCCTCTAAAATTCGACTTGTATCAAATGAATGTATAATAATATTTATTTATACCATTTATGTCAATTCATTTTAACATTAGGGTCGACCTGACACTTTCTTATTTTGTAATTATTTTCTTTAATTATTTTCAGGGCCTACATGTACTTCCTTTTTCAATTCACTTTGTCATCTTCAAAAATTCATTTCTCTTCAACCATGAGGATCCATGTGACGTGACACATACCACCGAAAACAACATGATGTATACTATCCATCCATGGATGTTGTATCTACATGTGCATTTTCCTTCATGTCCAAATACCTTCATCAATCTTGCGGTCCAAAACCCATGACTAGGGTTGACATCAATGACAACAACCAATCTTCCAACAGAGAGATCTTCCTTGGACAAAGAAGTATGCATTTGATATCTTGAGGAGATTCAGGATGGAGGAATATTAAACGATAGGTACACCTATGATTACCAATTTGAAGAACATGATAACATTATATTCAAAATTGGTGGATCTAAGGATATACAAGAAACTAATAGGGTCCTTGATGTATTTGGTCACTCCATGAAAAATATTTGTTTTGCTGTGAACACCTTGAGTCAGTTCATGGTGGAGTTGAGGTAGGTGCATTGGATCACAATAAGACATGTGATCAAGTAATTGAGAGGTACAATGGAGTATGGATTTAGGTATCTTGGAGGAGATGGAGTGGAGTTGCAGGGATATACAAACTCATATTTGGCAGGGAGTCTAGTAGATAGAAAGATCACCTCAAGGTGTTTCTTCAACTTGGGATCAACAATGATTACTTGTCTCAGCAGGAAGCAACTTCTGTAGCACTCGGTTCAATAGAGGTAAACTATATGAAAACAAGTATGGCTAGATGTGAATCCATTTGGATTCACAAGTTTCTTACATGATTATTTGATCAGGAGTTGGATCCTACGATGATATACTACGATAAACAGAGTTGTATCAAAATCTTGAAGAATCTAGTATTCCATGATAGGTCCAAGCATATTGACATCAGATAACACTTCATTTGAGATAGGATCTAGAAGGAGCAATGAATCTTCAATATATTTCCACAAATGAGTAGGTTGCAGATATTTTGACCAAATCCTTGGAGAAAGGGAAGTTTCATTCTTCATAGATAGACTTGGAGTGGTGCAGAAATCCTTCCTCACTAAGAGGGAGTATTTATGTTAGTGGTAGCATCAGACATGTATTTTTGCACATATCTATGTGTCTAGATGTGTGGAAATCATAAAAAACCTTCTACTCTTGAATTTACTTTGATTAAAGGAATTATTGAAGTAAATTTATTTTATTAATTAATTATGTAATTAGTTAATTGAGATATTTTAGGAAAGTGCTAAAAGTAATTAACATGTTTCTAAATATCAAGTGAGTGTAGGAAGCAATTTCAACATGCAATCACTTTGGAGATTAGGGTTAGGATATAAATCATTATTATAGAAGCAAGGCTAGGGTAAAGGACATGACACTTTTCACAAAGATATCAAATGAGGAACTTTGCTACTGTGGAGTCACTAAGGTCACACTCAGGAGTAGAGACAAACTTTTCCTTGAGTTCTTGGATCATGAAGGGTTGTGATTCAAGAGGACCAAGGAAAACACTTGAAACTTGACACATGTTGAGGGAGTCGACACATAGTATTGGGTCACGAAGGAATATGATTCAATATATTGGATAGGTGGAGAAGGATTTCGATTTAGAGATCAAGTCAAGGATAGGAGAGAACATAGGATCATGTAGGTGGGTTTCAGTTAGAGGAAGTCACATGAGAGTGTAGTTTCGTACTGAAGTTTTTGTACAGGTTTTCCATACATGTATGTGGGTCTTAGGGTAGATAGTCATGTGCATACATGGGTTTTTTAAAGCAAAGTTGCATACACCTCGAAAAGTGTGCAGTTTTTGTTTGTACAACATGTCATACTTTGCTAGGTTTGTCTGTAGTTGTATTTCTCTCAATGGGCCATTATCCCTATTATGGGAGCCATGATTTTAGCATGATAAAATCATTCTCAGCATTGATTTTCCCTTCGAGGTTTTTCCATGGGTTTATGCCCAAAAATATTGGTGTTTATTTGTGATTGATTTGGTTTCCTAGTTTATGCTTTCAGTTTATTGCATGTTTAGTTGATTACTCAGCTGTGATTTAATTCAATAGGTTATTTATTTGGAATTAACGACCGAGTGTTGAGTAGGAGAAATTTCAACATGGTATCATAGCATACCAAGGGTTGAATCTAGGAAAATAAAAAAATATGTGGCATATGTAGCCACCAACAATGATAGAAGGGAGTGCAATACCTCCCCACTGTTGATGATTAAAATCACAACGAAGTTTTTTCCCACAAATTATTGCTAAAGCCTATTATTATAAGCTAACAAGATATATAATATTAGTAGGTGGGACCACCTTCTAGGTTGTAAGACCATATATGGTTCTTATTTCATGTTTATGCTGTTGTTCGACACTACTTACATGGTTGATGAAATCTTGGTTTTATTGGTGATGGATAAGGCCCATTATGTGTTGGTTCTAATTGTGACAATTCAATGATGGATAAGGCATGTTATGCATTTTTTTTGTTGCTCTGGGCTCTAATTTCATGTTACGAGGGCCTATGTTATCCATTTTCATCATTGCTATTTGTTCCTGGATTCATTATTGTGACACCTGCACAAGAGGCATGTTAGTAATAATATATAAGAGCAGTTGAAAAGAGATAAAAGAAATATAACAAAGTGCAAAAGGAGGGAACTATACTATACTAATATGCTACCCTATATGTATTGAAATTAAAAAGATCATTGTTAATCCTAGCTAACAAGTAATAACTATGCGATTTATTGGTTATATGAAACATGGTTGATATGCATTATTGTATAGTTAGAATGGTAAGATATGATGTGAGTGGTGCATTTGACAAGTGATGGATGTTAATTCCGATGCATGGTTTAATTGAATGAGTTAATGGGAGGTTGGATGGCATGTACTAATGAATTGAATGCATGGGGGTGGAGGTGACATGCATTTACTGCATGTCACTCCTACTCCTTCCACTGGCCGCCACCCTAGTTTGGCTATTGTTCAACTATGTTTTGCTGTGGTTAGGCCTCGACTTTCGAGCAGAGGAAGAAACACTTGGCCAACTTACGTTTTTAAGGTGCTTTTGGTTACAGGTATGTCTTTTTTCCATCCATGAATCTGATCTAGTTATGAAATAGATATTGTCTTGGGATGTATGGGTCTGTGATTTCCTTAAGTATGGCAACTGTGTAAATGTGTGATATTTTTCTAGAATGAATCATTGGTGTGGTTTTCATTGCAATAATATTTGAAGTCAAAGTGTTATTAATATTTCTAGGTGTTAGAATCCATGAAGGATCTTTGTCATCCTTGTTGGTCTTGGTTGAAGTGTTTTTATTTGGTCCAAATGGATGGTCGTCTCCATGCTTTCTTATCACCATACCCAGTCGTTTGTTGTTATGGGGTCCACTAGGTTTGAAATTCCTTGTGCCACTGTGCATTGTTTCAATTGGGTATGGATTTGTTCATACTAATGATGGTTGCGCAGTGAGTTATATTGTTTTTTCTCGGCTCTGTTTTATCTCAGCATTGTTAGTTGGTTGATTGGGAAAACAACAAGGGTTATACCCTGCGTGTTCTAAAGGTTGTTACAGGACCAAAATGAAGATTTCTCCTTGGTTCATAGTCTCTCCTATCACAGGAATTTTCACTCTTTCTGTGAAGTCATTGGGGGTATACCCTATGTGTGCATTGTTGGTCTTGAATATTCTAACCCTATGTTGGCGGTCAACTTCAGTCTCCCTGTGTTGGTCCACATAGAAAACCCTTGATTTCTCAAGCCCAGGTTTTGATAGAGGGAACTGTTATGGCCTGTCGGGTAGACTGTTGGTTGTTATGAGTGGTTGGTATATGGTCGACGGTGTTCAATTTCTGGCTCGTCTTTGTTGATTATGTTGACAATGGTGTTGGTTTTGGTATTTAGTCACTGCATTGGTTATTATGACAATCAAATTGATAACTCAACATGGTAATTTGGTTGATTGGAGAATCAAATTGAATGCAGAGTCGTGTCTCTTACATTGTAATGGTTGAATTGTTAACCCAACGTTAGTTTACAATTGATTAATGCACAACAATGCTTCATGCGTGATGCGTGGGTATATTTGGTGTTCCTACAACATGTTAAGTTGAGTAAATGATTGTTGTTATTATGTGTTTTAAATCACCAAATGGGAGTATTGCAGTCGTAGTAATTATGGAATGGTCATCCATTGTATATTTTATAAATGTTATTTGATTGCTCCATCAGAGAGGGTCACGGGTTTTTTAAATATGCTTTTTGCAATTTGATTGATTTGTGTATGAGATCAGGCATACTGTTGTTTCATTGTAATGGATGGATAACCCAACATTATGGATGCTTAGATTCAGAATGATTGGACCTGTACAATCATAAAAATGCTCTTGCGTTTTGTCGAATGGTCTGTGAATTCCACATCATAGTATGTGCTGAAGGGTGATTGTTGTGTGTTTAAATGACAAGTTAGGATATATTGAGGATTGTGTTTTAAATGTCCATTGTGTATGGTTGATGAATATCATGCATTATTTCAGAGATGGACATGGATTCTGTGACAATATGGTCTCTTTACGACTTAATTGTTAAATGTACTTGAGGAATGAAACTGGGTGCGATTTTAGTGTCTGTATTTGATTAGAAGAAATGATTCTGGACAGTGGTTGATGTTTTGATAGAACAAATTGGAAAAAGTGAGTGCATGGTCATTTAGAAATTGTTTAAATATTAATTGGGACAATTGGGAAGAAACATAAGTCTTACAGGTTGTTGTGGAAGGTATATTGTCTTGTTTTTTATGAAACTGTGTTAATGATTTGATTGCAAACAATGAACAAGTAATACACAAAATTGATTGAGTTATACGTGTTGATTAAGGTTGGTTGTCATTGATGTCAACCCTTGAAGAAAGCCCCGTAGCATAAAGGTTGGGTAATGGGCACAATATTGTTTGATGTAAAGATGACTTTTTATTGTCTTGTCATGGTTGATAATAAGTAGAAATGGATTAACTCCAAAGTGGTCGCCTTATGGTGAAAGCCCTCACAGGAAGATGCTTTGCAGATTGAGTTATCCTAGAAGCATGGTTAGAGAACCCATGCTTATTTGTGGAATAATGATATGAATGCCAATGAATATTTTAGTGAAACTATCCTATATGGATAGTGCTTGTCAATCCATTTCATGTGGTATGTGGAACATCACATAAATCCTCACGGTTAGAGAGTTATGGCCATGAGAAGTTGGAGAACCGAGGTTTGGGTAATGGACCCAAGTTTGTTTGATGGATAACAGTATGAGTTTTGATATATTTTCAGGTAATACTATTATATATGGATATTACATGTCATTCCATTTTTGGTGGTATGTGCAACGTCACATAACTCCTCACGGTTTCAAAGTTATGGCCTTACGAAGTTGGAAGACCCTCATATGTCATATAGAAGCCCCAAAAGGTCAAAGTAGTCAAAGTGGTTTAACAGATTTTAAAAGGTAAATAATAAAGTGAAGTGATGAGTGTACTACAATTCAAAGTGAATACAAAATAAATTAATTCAATAATAAATTTAATGGAGAAATTAGAAGTGGGTTAACCCTAAAATAAGGAAAGTGGGAAAAGTGACCTAGAAGATGTTTTTAAGGAAGCTACTTGGAGAGTATAAATAAGAGGCAAGGATCTTTCATTTAAGACACACGTGAGAATATTGAATAACTATAGGTGTAAGAGATAAACAAAGGATATCTAAGCCAAATTTATGAGGAAAGTGAAGAAAAGAAGGCCGGAATTCAAGGAAGGATAAATTCTTTTGATGATGCTTTCTAAGGTATGTTTTTTTCAGGTCATCTCACCATTTTCGCAATGATGTTTTTTCTAGAATGCTTTAGACCATGAAATTACTATTCCATTGAGGAAACATATCCAAGTATCTGTGGTAAAAAAATCATCTTGTGGGTCGTTGTATTTTTGGATTTACACTCCGTGGAAAATAGGGTTTGTGGCTAGTCCTGAAACTAGTCAAAAACATGTGTTTCGGGTAAAAACGTTATAAATTCTTCATAACAGATCAAAATTCAGTAAGAAAAAATGTGTTGGTTAGAGTACAGTCTTTAGTATTCAGTGTAACAGTTTCAGATCAATTCAACAAATATTCCGTGTGGGGCACACTCTACAAGGTCGCTCTCTAGAATAATCCATAATTCAGCAAGGTGTGCCATTTTTGCCATAAATCCTTGTCTGAGAGGTTCCAAGTAGCAACACTTGGATGAATTGCATAAAACACACTGAGGAACATTGTGTATCATTTTTCAATATTTATTCATTACATGTACAAAGTTATGATTATTTCAAGTTAGGGTTGATGACTAATCCAAAACTAGTCTTGTGAGACTAAAGAAACATTTGATGAACATTCTAGTCTCTTGTTGTTAAATTTAAGGAAGTTTTGTAGGTATGTGATCATATACACCAGGTCTATTATAGAGTTACAAATCATATTTGGATGATGAAATTGATGAGTGATTTTAGTTGAGGTACAAGTTGGGTACATGGTTGAGACAAGTAGTTGATGCGTTGGCACATACATGAGGTGTATAGTTGATGATGTTGGTACATATTGATGAGTCGTAGTTGATGAATACTTGACACATGATTGGTACATAATTGGTACATGGTTGGTTGCACTTGTTTATGGTATAGGTTGATTACATATTTTTTGGTACAAGTTGGTGCATGGTTGATGCACTTGTTTATGGTACAGGTTGATTACAGGGTGAGGTACAGGTTGATGTATGGTTGATGCATGGTTCAAGTTTATTTGTACATTTTTACAACAGTATATCTCATAGTGATAGTGTGATAGTGGTTCCATTATTCTACTTCTACTTCAGGGTGGTTGGACGAGGTAAGGAAAGGTGGTTGTAGCCACCTTCCAGTTGTAGTTGGAGGACATAGGGGGTTGTAGCCAAATAATTGGGGAGTTGGAGCTTCTGTCAAGTTGTAGCCTGAGAAACTAGGGGGTTGGAGCCTCCTTCTAGTTGCAGCTGGAAAACAAAGTAAGTTGGTGCTTCCAATTAATGTAATTCTTCAAGACATATAAGATAAATAATTTCATGGTTTTCTCCCAATTTGGGTTTCCACGTAAAACACCGGTGTACTATGTATGTGTGTGATTGTTCATTTCTTATTTCTCATTATTGGATAATTATTCTGTTGATACTGAGAGGGGGGTGAATCGGTATCAAGTACAATTTTAAAACCTATTTCAACTTATACTTAAACCATTCAATTATATCCAATGATCAATGAACCATAGTATAAGAGTTACACAAATACACCACAATACACCATGCACAATATATGAGAAATAATCAATAGTTACTGTTCGAGGGAAGTAATGACTTCCAAAGGTAGCTACAGCTTCCGAATGTAAAGGGAGGGATAAAACTCCAAGAGGAAGATACAATCCTCCAATATCAAGAGAGGTTTTAACTCTCCATCCTTTCCCCTTCCTTCCACCCAAGAATATATGAGAGATAATAAAAGTTTACATTAAATCATCACCATCAACCAACCATCACATAAAACTTGATAATGCTTCCTGAGACTTCTTCAATTTCTGCAATTCTTCAATTCTTGGAATGCTATGATCCTATAGATAATATTATTCAATGTATTCTCTGAAACTTCTCCAATTTTCACTCCTTGAATCCTCCCCAAAAAGAAGTTATAGAGAGAATGGTAGACCTTGTTCAATTCTAGTTTATTCAGGAGACCTAACTTGTACATAATTCCCTGCACTCAATATTTAACATACGATTCTAAAACTCACACAAAAAAAACTAAGGTCCGTACTCTTTCCAATTCAATTTGTCCCACTTAATTTGGATTCTCTATGAAGAAGTTATGACTGTTTTACCCGGAACACATGTTTATTGACTAGCTTTAGGACTGGTCAAAAACCCTGTCTTCCACAGAGTGTATCTCCATAATTATAGTGAATAAAGAGATGAAAATTTTACTCTAGGTACCTTGATATGTATTCTCAACATCATAGCAATTTCACCATCTGAATCGTTCTAGAAAACAATTTATAGAAAAAATGGTAAGATGACCTGAAAATAACATACCTTAGAACACATCACCAAAAGACTTCATCCTCCCTTGAAATCTGGCCATCTTTACTTAAGATTTCCTATGAAATTCGACTTGTGTATCAAATGAATGTATAATGATATTTATTTATACCATTTATGTCACTTCCTTTTAACATTAGGGCCGACCTGACACTTTCTTATTTTGTAATTACGTTCTTTAATTATCTTCAGGGCCTACATGTACTTCTTCAATTCACTTTGTCATCTTCAAAAATTCATTTCTCCTCAACCATGAGGATCCACGTGATGTGCCACATACCATTGGAAAAAACATGATATATATTATCCATCCATGGGTGTTGTATCTTCATGTGCATTGTCCTTCATGTCCAAATACCTTCATCAATATCGCGGTACAAAACCCATGACTAGGGTTGACATCAATGACAACAACCAATCTTCCAACAATCTCCCCCTTTGTCATTGATGGAAACACTCATGCTCCCCCTATCATCATGATCCCAATTTCTCTCCCCCTTTGACATCTATGGCAATGGGTAGGTCTTCTCCCCCTAATTTTAATGGCAAAAGGTAACTCTCTTCATTGGGGCTACTCCCCCTAAACATGTGGCACTCAATAACACTTCATCCTTATTTTTGGTCTTTGGGACTTTTGCTTCCTTGGAATCCTTTTCTATGGCTTCTATATTATCTCTCTTATTCATTTCTAGGATGTATATGTTGTTCGGTATTCTTGTTGCAGTTGCAACCAATCTTCCTGAGTTATTTTCTCTAATTTTACATTTTCAGGAGTCATATGTAAGAGTGTATCCTTGATCACATATTTTGCTGACACTGAGGAGATTATGATTCATATCTTCAACCAATATAATTTTTCTTTCTTTTACATTTTCACTTCCAAGCATTGCAATTCCTTTTCCAAGTATATTATTAGATGAGTCATCTCCAAATGTACCATTTCCACCCTTTTTCTTCAAGATGACGAATTTGCTTTGATCTCTGGTCATATAAGATGAGCACCCACTGTCTATGAACCATTCATCTTCTTCTTTGCATTCTTTAGTGACCAATGTTATTTGATAGTTTTCATTTTGTGGAATTTCATTCCTTTTCCATGTTATAGTTGGTATACAGACATTTGGCATATGTTTATGTTCCTTCATCTCTTTGCAATCTCGTGCTTTATGACCAGGATTATTGCACTTGTAACATACAATATTTTGATCCATTAATGGGTCAAATGGATTATAATTTCTATTGATAGGTCTACGAAAATTTCCTTATCAACCATTTTCAGCATTCATGTAGCTTGCATAGTTATTCCTTTCATTGATTCTACAATTGATTCCCTTGTGTCCAAAATTTCCACAAGTATAACAATGTCCAAGAAATAAATTTTGATACCTGGGAGTAAGTGATCTTCTTTGTGGTGTGGTCCATTTGGGTTCACGATCTATTCTTCTGTAGTTTCCTTCATAATGATTTCTTTCATACCTGATGGGAGAGGATCTTCTTGATGTCTCATTCCTTCTTAATTCTATTCTTCTATCTTGTTGTTCAACTTGTTCTGGAGTGTTGGTTTCATCATTTTCATCTTCCTTCTCTTGTTTTGTTGTCTTCAAACTGTCATTGTATCATAGTCCTGTCTTGTCATTTGGATATCTTTGATTGCTAAGGATCTCATCTAATTTTTTAGTGTTTGTTTTCAAACTTCTTCAACTTATC
Organism: Picea engelmannii; assembly: GCA_009831015.1. Classification (NCBI taxonomy): domain Eukaryota; kingdom Viridiplantae; phylum Streptophyta; class Pinopsida; order Pinales; family Pinaceae; genus Picea; species Picea engelmannii. The sequence goes on from ML802990.1 coordinate 112,960, forward strand.
TGTTGTCTATAGTAGCTCCTCTTTTGTGTGATCCAATTCTTCTTTCAATTTCTCATAATATTCTAATTGTTCCTTCAAGCTATTAATGGTCTTTTCAAGCTTGTAATTCTCTTCTTCACAACTACTCAATTCACCTTTTAGTATTATGTTTGTGTTTCTAAGCTTGCTATTTTCATTTTCAACATGCTTCAACTTTTCAATATTCTCATCTTCTTGTTCACTCTCTACATTGTCTTTGTATCCCCAAAAGGAATCAAGGTTGGTTTCTTCGTCTAAATATTCTTCACATATGATTTCTTCTTCTTTAGAATTCTTGTGATCATCATCCTGGGTTTCTTGGATTATGAAGAGGACTTCTCCTCCATCATTATATTCTTCATCACTCTCATCTCAGGAGATGCCATCATCCTTGGAGTAGAAGCTCTTTTTATTGTTGAGACTTCTTTTTTATAGTAGTAGTTTTCAACAATATGTCCTATTGTACCACAGTTAAAGCATTTGAGATGAGACTTACCTTTGTATCTTCCACTTCCCTTTTGAAACCTTATTACAAAATTTGTTATTTCTTCATCAAGGTCATTATCGTTGTCTTTTGTCTTTTTTATGGATTTAAAGGCTACTTCATTGTTTGGCTGGTCACTTTCTGTACCTGTTCTCATTTCATATGCTATAAGAGACCGATGTATTTCATCCATTTTCATTTTGGTCAAGTCCCTAGTTTCTTCAATGGTGGAGACCTTATCATCATACTTCAAGAGAAGTGATCTTAACAATTTTTGTACAACCAACGATTCACCGAGCTCTTCACCTAATCTTATGATAACATTAAAAACTTCATCAACTCTAAGAAGATAGGTTGCAACATATTCCTTTTCATTCATCTTCAAATTTTCAAATTCTGCTCTATGTCGTTGAAGCTTGACCTGCTTAACTTTTGGATCACCTTCATAGATACTCTTGAGTTTGTCCCATACCTCTTTAGCAGTGTTGCAACCCATAACTTTGCTAGCAATGGTTGGTGTCAATGATCCTAGAATAACATGTCTGGATTTTGAGTTACAACTCATAAGCTTCTTCTCATTTGGATAGGTTGGAGCATTATTTGGGATTACATAGCCATTTACAATTGAATATCAAATGTCTACTCCCAAATTTGTTAGGTAAGATTTAACTCTATCACTCTAGTATGCATAATTTCTTCCATCAAATTTTTGAATCCCATTTGAAATGTGCTCATGGTCATCCATCTCTGCTCAGGATTTTCCTTCCAGTGGTTAAACTGTTCTAAAGGAAACCTGCTCTGATACCAATTGTTGATACTGAGAGGGGGGTGAATTAGTATCAAGTACAATTTAAAAACCTTTTTCAACTCATAATTAAACCATTCAATTATATCCAATTATCAATGAACAATAGTATAAGAGTTACACCAATACACCACAATACACCCTGCACAATAGATGATAAATAATCAATAGTTATTGTTCAAGGGAAGTAATGACTTCCAAAGGTAGCTATAGTTTCCAAATGTAAAGGGAGGGATAAACCTCCAAGAGGAAGATACAATCCTCCAATATCAGGAGAGGTTTGAACTCTTCATCCTTTCCCGTTCCTTCCACCAAAGAATATATGAGAGATAATAAAAATTTACATTAAATCATCACCATCAACCAACCATCACATAGAACCTGATAATGCTTACCGAGACTTCTTCAATTTATGCAATTCTTCAATTCTTGGAATACTATGATCCTGTAGATAATATTATTCAATGTATTTTCTGAAAAGTTTCCAACTTTCACTCCTTGAATCCTCCCCAAAAAGAAGTTATAGAGAGAGTTGTAGACCTTGTTCAATTCAGGTTTATTCAGGAGAATGAACTTGTACAGAATACCTCGTGCTCAATATTTAACATAAGATTCTAAAACTCGTACAAAATAAACTAAAGTCCGTACTCTTTCCAATGCAATTTGTCCCACTTCATTTGAATTATCTATGAATAAGTTATGACTGTTTTACCCAAAACACCTGTTTATTGACTAGCTTCAGGACTGGTCAAAAACCCTATCTTCCACATAGTGTATCTCCATAATTATAGAGAATAAAGAGATGAAAAGTTTACCCCAGGTACCTTGATATGTATTCTCAATACCATAGCAATTTCACCATCTGAATCATTTTACAAAAAAAGTTATAGAAAAAATGGTAAGATGACTTGAAAATAACATACCTTAGAACACATCACCAAAAGACTTCATCCTCCCTTGAAATCCGACCTTCTTTACTTAGGATTTCCTATGAAATTCGACTTGTGTATCAAATGAATGTATAATGATATTTATTTATACCATTTATGTCACTTCCTTTTAACATTAGGGCTGACCTGACACTTTCTTATTTTGTAATTATGTTCTTTAATTATCTTCAGGGCATACATGTACTTCCTTCTTCAATTCACTTTGTCATCTTCAAAAATTCATTTCTCCTCAACCATGAGGATCCACGTGACGTGCCACATACCAATGGAAATAACATGATGTATCCTATCCATCCATGGGTGTTCTATCTGCATGTGCATTTTCCTTCATATCCAAATACCTTAATCAATCTTGCGGTTCAAAATCCATGACTAGGGTTGACATCAATGAAAACAATCAATCTTCCAACAAATTCTACAATGATATAACACTTGGATTATTTGGAGAAAAAGGATTATAATTACGCTATTAGTGATTCACCCCCCCCTCTCAGTAATCCAACAATTGGTTTCAGAGCAGGTTCCTTCAGAAATCAGTTTAACCACTGAAAGGTAGATCATGGAGAGTACCAACTCATATAAAAATGGAATACCACACTTTTATGGACAGAAGTATGCTTTTTGGAGCATAAGGATGAAGATATATATACAAGCACATGGGTTTGAAATTTGGCAATCAATTGTAGATGGATACATAGTACCAGTAGTTCCACCAACAAATGACAAAGTAATGAAACTTGGTCAGGATAATTCTAAAGATACAAATGCACTTTTGAATGGTCTTAGTGAAACAATATTCATGAAAGCTGCACATTGTAAATCTGCCAAAGAGATTTGGGAAAAGATTTGAAATATTTATGAAGGAGATATAAAAGTCAAAGCAACCAAACTTCAAACTTATAGAGGTCAATTCGAACAACTAAAAATGAAGGAAGATGAGAATATTTCATCCTACTTCTTAAGAGTTGACGAAATGGTGAATGCAATCATAGGATTGGGAGAATAAATTGAAGAATCTGTAATTGTTCAAAAGGTACTAAGATTTCTTCCAATGAGATTCAACCCTAAGATATCAGCACTAGAAGAAAGATCGGATCTGAACTCAATAAACATGGAAGGACTGCATGGAATCTTCACAGCATATGAAATGAGAACTGAATAGGAAAATCCATATGTAAAAGAAGCATCCTTCAAGGCATCCAAAATATCAAAGAAAAAGAAAAATGAACAAGAAGAATATAGCAGTAGCAGTGACGTCTCGGAAGATGATGAAGAAGTGGCCAACTTCATCAAAAGACTGAACAAGGGAACCAATGGTAGGTATAGAGGTAATCTTCCTTTGATTTGTTTTAATTGTGATGGTATTGGTCATTTTGCTAACAAATGTCCTCATAAGAAAAAGAGAAATGATGAAGGTTACTCAAAAGGAAAACACACATATAAAATCAAAAGAACTACAAAGAAATATTTCAAGAAAAGCTTATGCATCAAACAAGACATCTCATCATCAGATGAAGATGAAATCAGTGACAGTGAGACATGAAGAGTTCTATTCATGGCAGTAAAAGATTCTGACAAAGAAGACTCCAAAGAAGAATATGAATAAGCCAAAGAATGATATGAAGAAGTCGAAGACAAAATTGAAGAGGCAGAAGTTGACTATCGAGAAGAATTAATGTGTGCCATAGAAGTTATCAGAAGAGAAAAGAAGAAAAACAAGAAACTACAAGCAGAAATACACAAGAAAAAGGACACTCGATAACTAGAACAAATGATCACAAGATTGAAGGTTCAAATAGAAGAAGATAAAAGAATTGAAGAAACACTCAAAGAACAACTAGAAGAAAAAGGCAAGATCATTGGAAACTTGGAAGAAGAGATTGGCACACTAAGAAAGGATATTCAAAAGAAAAATATGCAGAATAGCTCAAAAGTTCTCGATGACATTATCAACAGTAAAAAATCTCACCTTGACAAGTCTAGACTTTGATACAATCAGATAGAAAAGGGATCAGGCTCCAAAACAACAGAGCAAGAAACAAATGCAAAATGCTATGCAGAAACAATCAAAGGGGATATGAAGATGTACAAGGAAGATTACAGGGACACTCCTCCATCGAGAATATTCATATTTTAGAATCAACAATAGACAGATGGGCCTCAAGAAGAAGAAGGATTCATAAGAGCACCTTCTTTCAATAGATCTTCAACTTCCAGGTATCAAACTATATTTTTTGGTTTATGTTATGCATGTAATAATTTTGGACATAAAGTTGTGAATTGCAGAGCTAACAACAAGAACAATAACAACTTTGAGAGTCATACAAAAAGGGGTTACTCAAGAAGACCTAGTGAAACACACAGAAGAAGTTACAATAGGTTTGAATCTTTGAGCACTGAAGTGGAATGTTACAAATGTAACAATTTTGGACACGTGGCCAAAAATTGCAGAATGACAGTCCCTCCTAAAGAACCTCAACAGAATAACAACAGTCACAGACAAGAACCTCAGAAAATGACATGGATAAGAAAGCAAGATCGGTATAGAAATGAAGAATGTACAGTCGCTCTACAAGCTAAGCAGAAGAAACACGGTTGGTATGTTGACAGTGGGTGTTCAAAACACATGACAGGTGATAGAGACAAATTTCTTACATTGTGAAAGGAAAGAAATGGACCAGTCTCCTTCATAAATTATAATACAGCCAAAATCATTGGAGAAGGCATGGGCCAAATTGGGAACAAGAATAAAAAGGAAAAAAATGTTCTACTGGTAGAAGGTATGAAACATAATCTTCTAAGTGTGAGTCAAATGTGTGACCAAGGTCATAAAGTTACTTTTGATTCACAAAAGTGTGAGATAAGAAGAGAAGGTTCAGGGAAATTGGTTGGTACAGCTGCAAGAACTTCAAAGAACATGTATGTGTTAAGTGAAATTGGAAATGAAAAGTGTTGTCTAGGAAAGGAAGATGAAAGTTGGCTATGGCACAGAAGAATGGGTCACATGCATTTTGATAACCTTGTCAAAGTCAGCAAAAGAGAAACAATCATAGAAATGCCCTAGATTACGAAACAAACCAACACTTTATGCAAACATTGTCAACAAGGAAAGCAAACAAAGACTGGGTTCAAATCAAAGGAATATTCAACAACAAGACCACTGAAAATTATGCATACTGATCTAGTTGGACCAACTACAAAAAAGGGATTAAAAGGTGAGAGATGCTTTATGTTGAAAATGAGATGGATTAAAGAATCTACAAGGAAATGGTTGAAAACTTCAGAAGCTTTTGAAAACTTCAAGATCTACAAGGAAATGGTTGAAAATGAGATGGATTAAAGAATTAAATGCTTGAGATCTGATAATGGAGGAGAGTTCACTTCAAAGAAATTTATGGACTACTGCAACAGTCATGGAATAAAAAGGAAATTCTCCGTTGCTAGGACACCTCAACAGAATGGAGTTGTTGAAAGAATGAACATGACAGTACAAGAAATGGCTTGAACAATGCTAATGGATTCCAAATTGACAGATTTGGACACAGGCAGTGCATACAATAGTTCACATTCAATACAGAGTAATGTTCAAAAACAACATTGATAAAACTCCCTACGAGCTATGGAAAAGAAGACCAACAAATGTGAAGCACTTCAGAGTTTTTGGAAGCAAATGCTACATCAAAAGAGAATATGATAGCATGAGAAAGTTTGACTCTCATGTGGACAAAGGAGTACTTGTTGGTTACTCAAGTACAAGGAAATCATACACGTGTTACAATATAACATTGAACAAAGTTGTGGAAAGAATCAACGTAACAATTAATGAAACAAGCAGACTAGAATCAAAGGAAGAAGAAGATAAATCAATGGAACAACTTTTTGACAATGAAGAAGAAGAAGATGAAGTAGAAGAGGAAGATGAAGAGAATCTGATATAAACAAAAGAGAAAGTTCAGCAAGTATCTCCAAAGACACCTAGCAAACAAGTATAGAAGAATCATCCTTCAGATCGGATTATTGGAAACAAAGATGGAAGAGTTGAGACTAGAAGAAAAATCCATTCACCGGGACAAACACACCTAACATGCTTATATACAATTGAACCAAACTATTTTTAAGAAGCCAACAAGGATGAATTTTGGAATAAGGCCATGAATGAAGAATTGGATTAAACAAAGAAAGCTGACACTTGAGATTTGGTTCCAAGACCAAAGAATAAGAATGTGATCGGCACAAAATGGGTTTTCAAGAATAAATTAAATGAAGATGGACAAGGAACAAGGAACAAAACTAGATTGGTATGTAAAGGATATGCACAGATTGAAGGAATTGACTTTGAAGAGACATTTGACCCAGTTGCCAGAATGGAAGCAATCCAATTGCTTTTAGCCTATGCATGCTCCAAAAATGTTGAAGTATATTAGATGGACGTAAAATCAACTTTTCTGAATGGGGAACTTGAAGAAGAAGTCTACATTGAACAACCAGAAGGATTTCAGTTGTCAGAGAATGCAAATTATGTGTGTAAATTAAAAAAGGCCTTGTATGGTCTAAAACAGGCTCCTAGAGCATGGTACTCTAGACTGGATAAGTATCTACAGTAGATAGGGTTCATAAAAGGAAGTGAAGACAACAACCTCTACATCAAGGTAAGTGAAGGTAATATTTTATTAATTTAAGTTTATGTTGATGATATTATTTTTGGTAGTGATGATGACAAGTTAAGCTAGAAATTTGCAAAATATATGCAGAATGAATTTGAAATGTCGTTACTTGGAGAAATATCCTTATTTTTGGGACTTTAGATACGTCAAAGAAACCAATGAATCTTTATTTCTCAAACTAAGTATATCAGAAAAATGCTAAAGAGGTTCAGAATGGAAGATTTCAAACCAATTATCAGTCCCATGCAATCTAGTTGCAAGTTGAGCAAAGATGATGATTCGAAGTCTACAGATCAGAGGCAATACATGTCAATGATTGGCAGCCTACTATATGTGACAACATCCAGACCATATGTAATGCATGTAATTTTTAAACATGTGAAGTAAAGAAATGCATATAGATTCTTAAGCAAAACAAAATTTAATCAATTGCTCATTCACATAGTACATAGAGATTTATACCGGAAACCCTCAACCGGGAAAACCTTTCTTATATTCATTATGTCGAATTTCACCATTCACTATACAATATATATACAATGTTTTTAGGTATTCCGTAGATACCAAAACCCTAATCCCTTAATCCGGGATTAATTTACAAAACCGCTAAAAACAACAAAATTTGCTAAAAATAGCAAAAACCACCCAAAAACAAATTTCGGAGCGATGTCCCGAACCCCATTGACCCCGGGCTACCACCCATTGTCTAACGATGCGTGTAACCAGGGGGGGGCATACCTGCCCCCACCCGGGACCCCCCTAGGAAAGCGCCCGATGGACACGACACAAACAGACCACTAGTACGAGGGATCATCAGACGCAGTTGTCATATCTGACGCACCCACACACACACACATGCAAAGAATATAACACATACCCAACATTCTCCCACTTGTTGTTTTCTTTGCATCCAGGGGTCCAGGGAATTATATAGTCAACAATCCAGGGGAGAAATGCCCATTATTACTCTACACCAGGAGGACTTTTCTGTGCTCACAGACTTTGTCAATGAATCTGCAACATTCTTCAAAGTGTCAGCCTTTTCCAGCAACACCTTCTTTTCCTCAAGCATGTCTCTCACAAAGTGATACTGAACATCAATATGCTTTGTCTTTGAATGATAAGCTGGGTTCTTTGCCAGGAAGATTGCACTCTGACTGTCACAATCTAATCTCACTGCTTGTTGTACCAACCCAATATCTGAACACGATCTTTGTAACCATACTACTTCCTTGCTTGCATGAGTGGTTTCCATGTATTCAACTTCTGTAGTTGAGAGTGCCACTACAACCTGTCTTTTGCTCATCCAACTAATTGCTCCTCCAAATAGGTTAAACACATACCCACTTGTAGATCTTCTGTGATCCAGATCTCCAGCCCGGTCTGCATCAACAAAGGCTTGTATGTCCACCACTCTGTCTAATCCTGGTCTTCCTTGGTAGCACAATCCATAATTGGTAGTGCCACGAAGATACCTGAAGACCCTCTTTACTGCTGTCTAATGCTCCTTCCCTAGTTTTGACATATACCTTCTCAAAAATCCCACTACATGTGGAATGTCCGATCTAGTACAAACCATTGCATACATCAAACTGCCAACTACATTGGCATACAGAACATGGGACATGTCCTCTTCTTCTTCCCGTGTCTTGGGACATTGATCTACTGATAAATTTACACCTATAGGAATAGGAACCTTGATCGGTTTACTTCCATGCATATTAAACCTCAACAATATCGTCTCAACATATTTTTTCTGATTCAACCAGAGTTTCCTGTTTGCATGATCTCTTTTAATCTCCATTCCTAAAATGAATTTAGCAACACCGAGATCCTTCATGTCAAATTTGGAGGATAGATGCGATTTCACCTCCTTGATAACATCCATGTTATTTCCTACCAACAACATGTCATCAACATACAACAGTACATAAATGAAGTAATTACCAACCTTCTTGGAATATACACAGTGATCAACCCTGCTTCTTACAAATCCTAATCCAAGGATGTATGTGTAAAACTTTTGGTACCACATCCTAGGTGATTGCTTCATACCATATAATGACTTCTTTAGCTTACAGACCAACTCTTTCTTTTCCTTCACTACAAAGCCTTATGGCTGCTTCATGTAGATTTCTTCTTCTAGATCCCCATGTAGGAATGTTGTCTTCACATCCATTTGTTCCACTTCAAGATCAAAAGCAGCAACAATAGATAAAAGAATCTAATAGATGTTAACTTGGCAACAAGAGAAAAAATCTCACCAAAGTCAATTCCCTCTACCCGGGAATAACCTTTTGCTACTAACCGAGCTTTGTATTTCTCCACTTTACCTTATGCATTATACTTCTTCTTAAACAACCATTTTCTACCAACATATTTTCTTCTAGATGGCAACTCAACTATATCCCATGCCTCATTCTTATCCAAGGCATCCATTTCTTCAACCATGGCCTTATTCCATAGTTTACTATCCTCTGAATTCACTGCTTCCCTGACAGTTCTGGGATCATCATCAGTAATAGATAAAGAAAAATTTGAACTGAAATCAGGTGGACTATACCTTTCTGGTTTCCTTTTATCTCTCACTGATATCCTCAATAATGAGGTATGAGGTTCTTCCTCTTCTTCTTCTACTTCCTCTTCTTTAGATGATTCAGATTTTGGATCATCCAACTCAAGCTTTATTTTCTCAGGTTTGTCTTGCGTTGGTAGGAATTCTTGTTTGGACACATCGTTTACCTCTCTGAACATAACATATCGACTGTAAACAATATTCTTGGTTTCTGGGTTCCAAAATTTATAACCTTTCATACCATCTTTATAACCAATTAAGATACACTTTTCAGCCTTTTTATCCAGCTTACTCCTATTTTCCTTTGGAACAAGTACATAGGCATCACAACCAAACACTCTAAAATGTTGAAGAGAGGGTTTCTTTCCAGACCATACCTCATGTGGAGTTTTATCGTTCAATGCTGATGAAGGTGATCGAATGACCAGGTAACATGTTGTACCCACTGCCTCTATCCAGAATTCTTGTCCTAACTCAACACCGCTGATCATGCTCCTTTATTTTTCCATCAATGTCCTATTCATCCTTTCTGCAACTCCATTCTTCTGAGGAGTGTATGGAGTAGTCTTCTGCCTTTCTATACCACACTTCTTACAGAATTCTTCGAATTCATTTCCGCAGAATTCTCCACCATTATCTGTTCTCAATACCTTTATTTTCTTTTCTGTCTGATTTTCTACTAGAGCCTTAAACTCTTTAAATTTATCAAATACCTCATATTTCTTTCTAAGAAAATAAATCCATGTGTTCTTTGAAAAATCATCTATGAATGAAACATAATACACAGATTTACCTAGGGATGGAATAGGAATAGGTCCAAACACATCATTGTGTATCAACTCTAAGATCCTTTTTTCTCTTATAACACTAGATGGAAATCTTACTTGATTCTATTTACCATATATGCAATCAGAAATCAAAATCTAGAGTTCAATTAGACATACCTTCAACCATACCTTTACCATGTAGTGTTTGAATGCCCTTTTCTCCAATATGTCCCAGTCTTTGATGCCACAACATGGTCTTCTTTTCAGGGACGATATTGGTCTTGTCTTCTTTATTTGTTTGCTCAAGGAAAACAGCACTGTTACACCCATTAGTATAAGTGGTTCACAGCAACTTGTACATAGTTCAACACCGAACTCCCCTCATCAACACCATTGCTCCTCGTACCATATTGCAAGTGTTCTTTCTAAATATAGTATCCACTCCTGCATCATCCATCTTGCTTACAGATATTAGGCTCCTGGCTAGTTTTGGAATGTGCAGAACCCCAGGGAGAGTTCTAATCCTTCCATCTTTTAGCAGCAACTTAACCCTTCCANNTCCCAAGATTTTTGTTGTCGAGTCATCTCCTAGGAATACATCACCACCATCATATTTTTCATATTCAGAGAACCACTCCCTATGAGGAGTCATATGGTATGACGCACCTGATTCAATCAACCATACATCACGGTATGCATGTGTACTTGTAGATGCTAGGTAAACATCACCTCCTTCTTCAGTGGAGGTTTTCACCTTTGTGGAAGAGGTACTATCAGATCCCTTTGATTTTTCAACCTTCTTAGACTTGTAATATTTCTTATAATTCCCTGTTTTACCACACTTCCATCATTTCCTCAAAGATTTTCCCAGAGACTTAGATCTACCTGTAGATTTATATCTCCACCCAGAAGGCTTACCAGGGTTCCTATCTTGAGTACGCCATCTTATAAATAAAGCATCTGTGCTATGACCAGCCATGCTTTTTCGCCTCATTTCTTCAGATAATAAGGATGCAACTACATCCTCATACTTCAATGTAGATTGAGTGGTACTACCTATTTCTACAACCAGATTATCCCAAGAGTGTGGCAAAGAACATAACAAAGTAATACACTTATCTTCCTCTGCAATCGTAATATTAACAGAGCCAAGTTGAATTACCAGAGTATTAAAGGCATTTAGATGTTCTGTCATAGAATCTCCATCTTCCATCCTAAGATGATACAACTTCTTTCGAAGAAACAACGTTTTTACCAGGGACTTTGATTGATACAAATTCCCCAACTTATCCCATAGTTCCTTGGCTATATATTCTCCCGAGACATTCAACAAAACTGAATCTGCCAGACAGAGTCGAATAGCACTCCTTTCTCTTCTGTCCAAATTCTCCCAATCTTCCTTCGACATACCAGTAGCTGGTGTACTAGTAGTTTGTGTACTAGTAGGCTATGTACCAGTAGCTTGTGTGCTAGTAGACAATGTACCAGTAGGCTGTGTACCAGGATCCACAACGATCCATTGTTCTTTGTCTACAAGAAGTTCCTCCATCTTGAGCTTCCATAGCTCAAAGTTTTTACCGTTGAACTTCTCTATCTCGATTCTAGATGAGCTCGCCATTCCTCTTTCTATACTCGAATCTCCATTGCAAAAGCTCCCACTAAACCCAGTTTTATCACAGACCCAAGATAAACTTGATATATCAAGACCGAGCCAAACTCTCAACAATAAAGGCATCCCTCTGAAGCCAAAAACGAGCTCTGATACCACATGTAAGTTTTAAACCTGTTAAGTAAAGCAATGCATATAGATTCATAAGAAAAACAAAATTTAATCAATGTCTAATTCACATAGTACACAGAGATTTATACTGGAAACCCTCAACTAGGAAAACCTTTCTTATATTCATTATGTCGAATTTCACCATTCACTATACAATATATATACAATGTTTTTAGGTATTTCGTAGATACCAAAACCCTAATCCCTTAATCCGGGATTAATTTACAAAACCGCTAAAAATAGAAAAATCTGCTAAAAATACCAAAAACCACCAAAAAACAAATTTCTGGGCGTTGCCCCGAATGTTGCACGTAACTAGGGGGGGCATACCTTCCCCCTCCTGGGACCCCCCTAGGAAAGCACCCGATTCACATGGCACATACATGCCACTAGTACGAGGTATCGTTAGATGCAGTTGTCATATCTGACGTGCCCACACACACACATGCAAAGAATATAACACATACCCAACAATGCAGGCAGTTAGACAAGTGGTGGGATTTCCAGAAGCACAAAAGGTGTCACATGTGTTAGAAATGAAGAGGATTTTCAGATATCTCAAAGGAACAAAAGATTTTGGATTATGGTATCCAAAAGGAAAGGATCTATCACTTATTGCCTACATAGATGTAGATTGGGCAGGTTGTATTGATGGTCGACGAAGCACCAGTGGAGCAACGTTCTACTTGGATGAGTGTTTAGTATCATGGCTAAGAAAGAAACAATCATCAATATCTTTATCTACAACCGATGCAGAGTATATTGCAACAACATCATGTTGTACATAGGTTATTTGGATGAAACAAACTCTGACAGATATACAGGTTGAGTATCATGAGCCCATTCCAATCTATTGTGATAATACAAGTGCCATTAGTATCTTGAAGAACCTGGTGATGCACTCCAAGATGAAGCACATTCCAATAAATTATCACTTTCTACGGGAGAAGGTTGCAGAAAAGAACATCATAGTTGAGTATGTGGGCACAAAAGAACAAGTGGCAGACATATTCATAAAACCACTTCCACGAGAATCCTTTGAATATCTTCGCCAGAGAATTGGAGTTATTTCTACTCCAAAATGAATGATTTTTTAATGTTTATCTTATATGTCTTAGATTTACACGAGGAAGAACCATAAGAGGACAATTTAGTTAGGGGGAGCAACCTCGTATGGAAATATACCTTTTCCATTGATGACAAAGGGGGAGAGATTTATCAGATGCAGAGGACAGAGGCATGGTTCTAGGGGGAGCATGAGTGATATGATTTCAGTATTGCATTAGAGTGTTGCCATCAATGCCAAAGGGGGAGATTGTTGATTAAGGTTGGTTGTCATTCATGTCAACCCTTGAAGAAAGCCCCATAGCACAAAGGTTGGGTAATGGACCCAAGATTGTTTGATGTAAAGATGACTTGTTATTGTCTTGTCATGGTTAATAATAAGTAGAAATGGATGAACTCCAAAGTGGTCCCCTTATGGTGAAATCCCTCACGAGAAGACACTTTACAGATTGAGTTATCCTAGAAGTATGGTTAGAGAACCCATGCTTATTTGTGGAATAATGAGATGAACGCCAATGAATTTGTCAGTAAAACTATCCTATATGGATAGTACTTGTCATTCCATTTCCGGTGGTATGTGGAACGTCACATAACTCCTCACAGTTAGAGAGTTATGGCCATGAGAAGTTGGAGAACCCAGGCTTGGGTAATGGACCCAAGTTTGTTTGATGGATAATGGTATGAGTTTTGATATATTTTCAGGTAATACTATTCTATATGGATATTACATGTCATTCCATTTCTGGTGGTATGTGGAACATCACATAACTCCTCACGGTTTGATGGTTATGGCCTTACGAAGTTGGAGGACCCTCATATGTCATCTAGAAGCCCCAAGAGGTCAAAGTAGTCAAAGTGGTTTAAGAGATTTTAAAAGGTAAATAATAAAGTGAAGTGATAAGTGTACTATAATTCAAAGTGAATACAAAATAAATTAATTTAATAATAAATTTAATGGAGAAATTAGAAGAGGGTTAACCCTAAAATAAGGAAAGTGGGAAAAGTGACCTAGAAGATGTTTTTAAGGAAGCTACTTGGAGAGTATAAATAAGAGGCAAGGCTCTCTAATTTAAGACACACTTGAGAATATTGAATGCCTATAGGTGTCTGGGGTAACCAAATGATATCTAAGCCTAATTTATGAGGAAATTGAAGAAAAGAAGGCCAAAATTCGAGGAAGGATAAATTCTTTTGATGATGCTTTCTAAGGTATGTTTTTTTCAGGTCATCTCCCCATTTTCACAATAAATTTTTTTCTAGAATGATTTAGACCATGAAATTTATATTCCATTGAGGAAACATATCCAAGTAATTGTGGTAAAAAATTCATCTTGTGGGTCATTGCATTTTTTGATTTACACTCCGTGGAAAATAGGGTCTGTGGCTAGTCCTGAAACTAGTCAAAAACAGGGGTTTCGGGTAAAAACGTCCTAACTTCTTCATAAAATATCCAAATTTAGTAAGAAAACATGTATTGGTTAGAGTACATTATTTAATATTCATTTTAATAGTTTCATATCAATTCAACAAATATTCCGTGCGGGGCACGCTCTACAAGGTCGCTCTCTAGAATAATCTAGAATTAAGCAAGGTGTGCCATTTTTTCCATAAATCCTTTTATAAGAGGTTCCAAGTAGTGAAACCTGGAGGAATTGCATAAAACACACTTAAGAACACTGTGTATCAGTTTAATATATTTATTCATTACAATTACAAAGTTATGATTATTTCAAGTTAGGGTTGTTGACTAATCCAAAACTAGTCTTGTGAGACTAAAGAAACGTTTGATGAAAATTCTAGTCTCTTATTGTTAAAGTTAAGGAAGGTTTGCAGGTATGTGATCATATACATTAGGTCTATTACAGAGTTACAAATCATATTTGGATGATGAAATTGACGAGGGATTTTTGTTGAGGTACAAGTTGGGTACATGGTTGAGACAAGTAGTTGATGAGTTGGCACATACATGAGGTGTATAGTTGATGATGTTGGTACATATTGATGAGTCATAGCTGATGAGTACTTGACACATGATTGGTACATAATTGGTACATGGTTGGTTGCACTTTTTTATGGTACAGGTTGATTACATATTGTTTGGTACAGGTTGGTGCATGGTTGATGCACTTGTTTATGGTACAGGTTGATTACAAGTTGAGGTATAGGTTGATGCATGGTTAAGGTTTATTGGTACATGTTTACAGTAGTATATTTCACAGTGATAGTGTGATAGTGGTTCCATCATTCTAATTCTACTTCAGGACGGTTGGACGGGGTAAGCACAGGTGGTTGTAGCCGGAGAACACAGGGGGTTGTAGCCTCCTTCTGGTTGTAGGCAGAGAATTGGGGAGTTGGATATTTCCTCAAGTTGTAGACTAAGAAACTAGGGGGTTGGAGCCTCCTTCCAATTGTAGCTGGAAAACAATGGAAGTTGGTGCTTCCAATTAATGTAATTCTTCAAGACATATATGATAAAGTATTCTGTGGTTTTCTCCCGATTTGGGTTTCCACGTAAAACACTGGTGTATTGTGTATGTGTGTGATTGTTCATTTCTTATTGCTCATTATTGGATAATAAATCTACTTTGATATAACACTTGGATTATTTGGAGAAAAAGGATAATAATTACGCTATTATTGATTCACCCCCCTCTCAGTAATCCAACAATATACAGTGGTTGTTTAATGAGCTTAGTAATTATTGGTTGGTGTTGGATCTTTGGCGTTTGATATAGAATGGTTATGGATTACTTAATTAATTTTATGAAAAATATCCGCTCTTCTCCCTACCATTGTCTCTCTTTTCACTAATTACAACCCCATCTCCTTCCCACATTCATTTTTCACTCCATGTTCTTAAAATTTAATCACATTTAATAAGGATTCTGTATTGAAGTCGTTTGAAATCGTAGTTGTTGGTTGGATCAAGGTAATATTTTATTTGGTTTGTATTACAATTGATTGTTTGTTGTCTTTGAGTAGTAACCATGTTTCTTTCCCCCCTCATTTTATCATGTTTCACTCAATACAAACCCCTCGCATATCCCAGGACCTTTTGTTCACCCCCCTGCTCATTGAAAACAGTTAAATAATTTGTATGGATTGGATTGCATGAGTCTGATATGTTGCTGAGCCAAAGTCTATTTCATATTTTGAAAGAGTTTTCATGTATGGTTGTTAAGGGAACTTTTTTCTAATCAATTATGCATATAGTAATGAGCTATTCAAATAAAGGGATGAAAACTGAGGCCCACTATGCCCTTGTCAAAGGGAAAGCCATTACTACCCCTTCTACACCTTCAAATAATTCTGATAAATCTGTGTCCTCCCACATGCATTGGAGGGGTGATTGCTCTCATATGATTAGTGAGGTGAGACTTAAAGACTCCACATATCCTAAGTAAGGTTCATAAGGATTAAAAGATGATAGCAGTAACAAGGGTAGGATTGCCTCACAGATTGGAAAATATCGATTTTAAGTTTTATTTATTTATTGTTGATGACATTTGACTTCAGATTGCCTATGCTTCCAAAGGAAAATTTGATCCTCCCCACAATTCTTCTAGCCCAAGATTATCCTCACCCACTACTATTGTTCAGGTTCCTAAAGTTCCTGAGATTCAAGGAATTACTCCTCTCTCCCCTCTTCCAAATACAATATCTTGAATTAGTTGGACAACATCAAAGCAGATGCAACCCTTCTAGACATGGTTTCCATCCCTGAACAACAAATGCATTTGAAACAATTCATGGAAAGAAAATCTTATGTTGTATCCAACCTCTTTGAAGAGGAAAACAAAGAGGATTCGTCTGTAAATAAAGTAGGTGTACATAACTTTAGATACCTTGTAAAAAACACCCCTTTTTATATTTCTGTAAAGATTATGGATAAAATTTCCCATTTTTTCCTCATTGATGACGGTTTGGGCCCAAGTTTGATGTCGAATATTATTATGGAAGAGATGGGCTTGTCTTGTACAAATGAAAATTCTAGAAGCATGCTCTCCTATAATAGTCTACAACAAAAAACCATAGGCGAGATTAAATATGTGACCTTAGTTTTGTGCGCTCATCCTAAAATAAGGACATCCCTCAATATTTAGGTAATTGATATGCCAGTAAGAAATTACTCAATCATCTTGGGAAGATATTGGCAAGCCTTAACAGGTGGATACCTCTCACTCAACGGAACACTTTTATCCATTCCTCGAAATGAAAAAAAACATTATAGTCCTTAGAGAGGGGAGGATATCAACTTACATAGAGAGTTTCCCACAGCCTAATGTAAACTGTATCGAAGAGGACTTAGGAGTGTATTCCATCTTTTCTAAGGAGGATAACATTCCCTTGGAACAAATTGATTTAGATGATGGTATGTGGCACATGCACTTTGATGGTTCATGCTTTAATGAAGGTAACAACGATGGCATTATCTTGATTTCTCTTGTAGGAAATATCCATAACGTTTCTTATAGGTTGGAGTTTTCTTCCACAAACAATGTCAACGAATTCAAAGCTTTGTTATTGGGCATTGAGAACACCTATAATCTTGGTTGTGGTCACCTTTCAGTTTTTGGGGATTCTGAGCTTGTTGTGAATCTTATACGTAAAAAATACTCTCCTAGCAACAAGTTGATGAAACGATACACCCAAAATGTTTTGACGCTTATCTCAAACCTTTTATCTTTCAACATCACTCATGTTAAGAGGGAGTAAACTTAATGGACGATTGGTTAGTTGTTTTTGCATCCTCCCCTAATTGACAACTTCTGCCACACATAACTGATTGTACCTTTCAATATCCATATCGTCCACATATCCTCGACAATATAGAATCTTGGCAGGTCTTCCCTAACGATGAGAGCATTTGTGATTTCATTCAAAATGAACCTTTTAAGCCTAAGGAAATTATGTCCATAGAAGATTTCAATATTCCTAAAGAATTGAATCCTCTAGAGAGTTCATTTTCTTCGAGTTATCTAGGAAACAAGGAGAAACAAAAAGAAGAGGAGTTGAAAAGGAAGGTGGGTGAAACCATCTCCTTGAACATTGGGACACCCAAAACTCCAAATAATGTTAAAATAGGTGCCAAATGTTCAGATGAAGAGAACATGAATTTTGCCAAGCTACTTGGTGAATTTCAAGATGTTTTTGCTTGGTGTTATGAGGATCTTCGTGGTTTTGATCCTGGTCTTATAAAACATTCCATCCCCATTAAGGAAGGCATAAAACCAGTTAGGTAAAAACAAAGACCTATTAAACCTGTGCTAGAAGCAACTATTTGAAAGGAGTTGGAAAAACTCTTGAAGGAATCATCTTTCTAGTCAAGTATTCTGAATGGGTTTCAAATTTGGTTCATGTTCGGAAAACAACTAGTCAAATCAGATTATGCGTTGATTTTCATGCATTAAATTGATCTAGTATAAAATATCACTTCCCTCTCCCTAACATGGAAATGATTTTGCAACAAGTTGCAGGGTCACAAATGATGTCCTTACTTGACGGTTTTTCTGGTTACAATCAAATCAAGGTAAAAGGGAAGATAAATATAAAACCACCTTTATTACTCGTTGGGGTACCTTTTCTTATGAATGTATGCCTTTTGGCTTATCTAATGTAGGTTCCATATTTCAAAGAGATATACAAATAGCTTTTGATGATTTGATCGGTAAGATCATTCGGATATACCTTGATGACTTAACAATATACTCTAAAATCCGATCAGATCATTTTGGTCATATGAGAAAAGTTCTCATGCAATGTAGGAAATATGGAATTTCTCTAAATCCTTCCAAGTCCATTTTCGGTGTTATCGAGGGAAAGCTCCTTGGACACATTGTCTCCAATTCAGGAATAAGCATTGATCCTGAAAGGATTGTTTCTATCCTTAATCTGCCTGCTCCCACTTCCAAGAAGGAGGTTCAAGCTTTTATGGGGGTTATTAACTTTGTCCTTAGGTTTGTTCCATATTTTGATGTGATGGTCAAACCAATTCATCATCTACTTAAGAAAGATCATTCATTTTCTTGGACATATGATGTCGAAAATGCTTTTGAAAGGATTAAGAAAGAAATCAGTTCCACACTGGTTTTGGCGAAGCTGGATTTTGAGAAGGAATTCACGATATATACTAATGCCACCGAGGAAGTCGTTTCTGCTGTCCTCATGAAAAATGATGATCAAGGGAATGAAAAACCAATGTCTTACATGAGTCAAAGTTTGTCTGATGATGAATTTAAATATTCATTTATTGAGAAACATGTTTTCTCTCTTGTTAAATCTATTGAAAAGTTTCACCATTTTATATTACGTAAGCATATGTTGGTAAAAGTCCCTTTACCTGCTGTCAAGTTTTTTCTCTCACAGAATTATCTTTCAAGGAAGCTTGCACATTGGCTTTCCAAGATCCAGGAGCATGATTTGAATATCGTGACTTCTACCACTATCAAGGGATGTGATTTATCCCTTCACTTAGGTCAACATGTTGAGAATAATGAAGAAATTGATGAAGAGGATAGTTCCCTATCAACTCTCTTTTACATTGATAACCAAATCCTCCCGGTGTTTGAACATCCTTGGTATAAGAATTTAATTTACTACTTACAAAACCAAAGATGTCCAGATAATTTTGACCCTCATCAGAGGAGAAGGCTCTGTCTTGAATCATCAAGATACGTCATTATAGGAGACTTCTTGTTTCGAAGGTCTGCTGATGGTGTGTTTCTTCGCTGTGTAAATAACGAAGATGCACATAAACTGTTGCAAGAAACTCATGGCTCTTCAAATTCTGTCATTCATGTAGGAGGTAATTTTTCTACTAAAACCACTGCCTTCAAGATTATTAGAAAATGATACTATTGGCCTTTAATCTTTTGTGACTCTTATGTTTTTTCTAGATCTTGTGACAAGTGCCAAAAATTTGTTGGGAAAGAACGCCTTTCAACCACGCCATTACAGCCTATCGTACCAGACATTCCTTTTTCAAAATGGGGATTGGATTTCATTGGTCCTATTAATCCTCCATCTTTGGCTAGATGGGTTTTTATTTTGAAAGCCACAGACTATTTTACAAAATGGGCTAAAGTTGTCCCACTTAAGCATTCAACAAATGATCAGGTAATTTATTTCCTTGAGAATAATATTTTTTCCAGGTTTGGTCTTCCATTGGACATTATTACAGATAATGGTCCCGCTTTCATTTATGATAAGATGACCCAATTTTTAGCTAATTTGGGGGTTAAACATTTCACCTCATCATCTTATTATCCCCAAGGAAATGGGAAAACTGAGTCTACCAACAAAAATATGGTAAGAATCATCAAAGGGCTTATCGAAGATAAGCCTCGTCAATGGAACACTCTCCTAACTTATGCCCTTTGGGAAGATTGAACTACCGCCAAGGTAAGCAATGGTTGCACCCCCTTTCATCTTGTCTATGGCCAAGAATCCCTCTTGCTTACCAAACTGGAAATTTCTTCCTTAAGGTTGATGCTATAGATCGAAGAATTAAATTCTTCTGATATTTTACAAAGGATAAACACACTCCTAGATTTGGAAGAGCAAAGGATGTTTGCTTCAGATAATATCAAAAGGAGACAACAAACTATTAAGAAGTATTTCAACAAGAGTGCTAATACTGTCAAGTTTAAAGTCAATGAAAAAGTATTGCTATGGGATTCAACTCATGTTGATAGGGGAAGACATTCAAAATTTCAAAAATTATGGATGGGTCCTTTCAAGATCGCTTTTGTCTTAAGTACCAACTCTTACATTCTAAAATATTTACAGGAGCGATTGTTTTCCTACAACACTAATGGTTCTCACTTGAAGAACTACGTGGAACCAACTTGAAAAGTTCTAACGCTGTTTGGGTTCTCTGTAGATTAGTAGTTTATCTTTGCTTTCAGTTTTCTACTATTTTTCTTTTAAGATTTATAGTAGTGTGATTTCTGCTTTCCGTTTTAAACATTTCCTACTGCTTTTACATTTCTGTCATTTTATTTCTGCTATTTTATTTTTTTTGGAATTTTTCAGTTAGGATTTTTTTTACTTTGTCGTCTTTTTAATTGATTTTGGTCGAGAATAGGATGTTGGATCTGTTCTTCCATAGTGAAACTCCTGCAAGATATTGTTAGCCAATAAAAATCAAGGTTACACAACTGCTACGTTGTTTCCCCTGAAGACATA
This sequence comes from Picea engelmannii, assembly GCA_009831015.1. NCBI lineage: Eukaryota > Viridiplantae > Streptophyta > Pinopsida > Pinales > Pinaceae > Picea > Picea engelmannii. Next base: position 134,255 of record ML802990.1, read on the forward strand.
CTTGAATTTGTTATCTGCTTTCATTGTTGTCTTATAAAGATATTGGCTATCTCCCGCTTCTTCTTTCCATTTCTTAATCCATTTGACATATAAAAGAGCAGGCCCATTAATTTTTCTCCTTGGTGTAAAGAGCATATTCTGGTTGAATGATTATGCATACAGGGATACAACCCCCTCATACTTAACAATTTTCATGAGTTATTCCCAAATTCCTGGTCATTTTTCCATTAAATCCACTCACCTCGCCCTGTTGCATAATATTCCTGGTTATATCTTCTTTAATTGTTGTTCTTGGTTTGCGAAACCATGAGTTCTGAGTTCTAAATCTGTTGAATTTTTTTTTCCCTGTGGAGTCACCAGTTTGTTGACAATTAAAATTGCAACAAATTTTTTGCCCGCAAAGTATTACTAAAGCCTATTATTATAAGCTAACAAGATATATAATACTAGTAGGTGGGACCCCCTTGTAGGTTGGGAGATCATATCTAGTTATTATTTCATGTTTATGTTGTTGTTCGACACTACTTACATGGTTGATGAAATCTTGGTTTATGTGTTGGTTCTAACTGCGACGATTGAATGATGGATAAGGCATGTTATGTATTGTTTCTGCTGCTCTAGGCTCTAATTTCATGTTACAAGGGCCTATGTTATCCATTGTCATCATTTCTATCTGTTCTTAGATTCATTACTGTGACACCTACACAAGAGACATGTTAGTAATAATATATAAGAGCAGTTGAAAAGAGATAAAACCAATATAACAAAGTGCAAAAGGAGGGAACTATACTATACTAATATGCTACCCTATATGTATTGAAATTAAAATCATCATTGTTAACCCTAGCTAACAAGTAATAGCTATGAGATTTATTGGTTATATGAAACATGGTTGATATGCATTATTGTATAGTTGGAATGGTTAGATATGATGTGAGTGGTGCGTTTGACAAGTGATGGATGTTAATTTCGATGCATGGTTTAATTGAATGAGTTAATGGGAGGATGAATGGCATGTGCTAAGGAATTGAATTAATGGGGGTGGAGGTGACGTGTATTTACTGCACGTCACTCCTACTCCTTCCACTGGTCGCCACCCTAGTTTGGCTATTGTTCAACTGTGTTTTTTTGTGGTTAGACCCCGAATTTCAAGCATAGGAAGAACCACTCGACTAGCTCACATTTTTAAGGTTCTTTTGGTTATAGGTATGTCTTTTTTCCATCCATAAATCTGATCTAGTTATGAAATAGATATTGGCTCGGGATGTATGGGTATGTGCTTTCCTTAAGTCTGACAACTGTGTAAATGTGTGATATTTTTCTGGAATGAATCGTTGGTGTGGTTTTCATTGCAATAATGTTTGAAGTCATAGTGTTATTAATCTTTCTGAGTGTTAGAAGCCATGAAGGCTCTATGTCATCCTTGTTGGTCTTGGTTGAAGGGTTTTTATTTGGTCCAAATGGTTTGTCGTCTCCATGATTTCTTATCACCATACCTAGTCATTTGTTGTTATGGGGTCCACTAGGTTTGAAATGCCTTGTGACACTGCAAATTGTTTCACTTGGGTATGGATTTGTTCATGCTATTGATGGTTACATAGTAGGTTATATTGCTTTTTCTCGACTCTATTTTATCTCAGCATTGTTAGTTGGTTGATTGGGAAAACCACAAGGGTTATACCCTGTGTGTTCAAAAGGTTGTTACAGGACCAAAATGAAGCTTGCTCCTCGGTTCATAGTCTATCCTATCACGGGAATTGTCACTCTGTTTGTGAAGTAATTGGGGGTATACCCTATGTGTGCACCAGTAGTCTTGGAGGTTCTAACCCTATGTTGGGGGTCAACTTCAGTCTCCCTGTGTTGGTCCACATAGAAAACCATTGATTTCTAAAGCCCAGGTTTTGAAAGAGGGAACCATTATGGTATGTCGGGTATACTATTGGTTGTTACGAGTGGTTGGTATATGGTCGACAATGTTTGATTTCTGGCTCGTCTCTATTGATTATGTTGACATTGGTGTTGGTTTTGGTATGTAGTCACTGCATTGGTTATTATGACAATCAAATTGATAACTCATCATGGTAATTTGCTTGATTGGAGAATCAGATTGAATGCACAGTCATTTTCTCTTACATTGTAATGGTTGAATTGTTAACCCAACGTTAGTTTAAAATTGATTAATGCACAACGATGCTTCATGGATGTTGCATGGGTATTTGTGGCATTCTTACAACATGTTCAATTGAGTAAATGATTGTTGTGATTATGTGTTTTAAATCACCAAATGGGAGTATTGCAGTCGTAGTAATTATGGCATGGTCATCCACTGTATATGTTATAAATATTATTTGATTGCGCCATCAGAGAGGGTCACGGGTTTTTAAAATATGCTTGTTGCAATTTTATCGATTTGTGTATGAGATCAGACATACTATTGTTGCCTCGTTGTATTGGATTGATAGACCAACATTGTGGATGCTTAGATTCAGAGTGATTGGACTTGTACAGTCACAAAAATGCTCTTGCGTTTTGTCAAATGGTTTGTGTATTCCACAACATAGTATGTGTTGAAGGGTGATTGTTGTGCGTTTAAATGGCAAGTCAGGATATATTGAGGATTTTTTTTAAACTGTCCATTGTGTATGGTTGATGAATATCATGCATTGTTTCAGAGATGGACACATATTATGTGACAATATGGTCTCATTACGACTTAATTGTTAAATATACTTGAGGAATGAAATTGGGTGCGATTTTAGTGTCTGTATTTGATTAGAATAAATGATTTTGGACAGTGGTTGATGTTTTGATAGAACAGATTGGAACAAGTGAGTGTGTGTTCATTTAGAAATTGTTTAAATATTAACTGGGACAATTGGGAAGAAACAAAACTCTTACAGGTTGTTGTGGAAGGCATATTGTCTTGTTTTTTATGACACCGTGTGAATGATTTAATTGCGAATAGTGAGCAAGTAATACACAAAATTGATTGAGTTATATGCAGTGGTTGTTTAATGAGCTCAGTAATTATTGGTTGGTGTTGGAAATTTGGCATTTGATATAGAATGGTTATGGATTACTTAATTAATTTTATGAACAATATCTGCTATTCTCCCTACCATTTTCTCTCTTTTCCCTAATTACAATCCCATTGCCTTCCCACATTCATTTTTCACTCCCTATTCTTAAAATTTAATTACAGTTAATAAGGATTCTTTATTGAAGTAGTTTGAAATCATAGTTCTTGGTTGGATCACGGTAATATTTTATTTGGTTTGCATTACAGTTGATTGTTTGTTGTCTTTGAGCAGTAACCATGTTTCTTTCCCCCCTCATTTTATCATGTTTCGCTCAATACAAGCCCATCGCATTTCCCAGGACCTTTTTTTCACCCCCCTGCTCATTGACAACAGTTAAACAATTTGTATGGATTGGATTACACGAGTCTGATATGTTGTTGAGCCAAAGTCTATTCCATATTTTGAAAGAGTTGTCATGTATGGTTGTTAAGGGAACTATTTTCTAATCAATTATGCATACATGAATGATCTATTATGATAAAAGGCTGAATACTGAGGCTGATTATGCCACTGTCAAAGGGAAAGCCACTACTGACCCTTCCACACCTTCAAATAATTATGATAAATCGGTGTCCTCCCACATGAATTGGAGGGGCGATTTCTCTCATATGATCAATGATATGAGACTTAAAGACTCCACATAGCCTAAGGTAGGTTCAAAAGGACTAAAAGATGACAACAACAACAAGGGAAGGATTGCCTCACGAACTGGAAAATATGGATTTTAAGTTTTATTTATTTATTGTTGATGACAGTTGACTTCAGATTTTCCTATAGCATGATTTTTGGACATGTTGGTAATATATTTTGGAAATAATTGCAAATATCATTGAGATAAATTGTCAAATATGAATGTGATGATGGGAGTCACAAGGAGGGGTGTTTTGGCTTAATTAACTATTTATGTTATGATTGTTGAGAGATAAAGGGAGTCACAATGGGTCCCACCTACTAGTTATTATTTATTTAAAACCCTTATTATGATTTATTACTTTCCCTCCTAACTAAAAAGTTGGTTGAGTTTTAGCTAACTTAACTAATGAAGTGGTTGAACTACTTCAACCAATTCTAATTTTCTTCAAGGACAAAGGGAAGGGATGAACAAGTGGAGGATAAAAGGAGAAACATACTAAGGTTTTCTCTTTGAGTTTATGTTGAGATAGTTCAGTTTTCATTCATTCCTTAATTTATCACAAGCCTAATTCTTTTTTATGATAGCATGGTGTTATTGTAGACAACAAGATTTAGGGATGAATTACATCATTCAAACACTTGTTTTTCAAAGGTGTTGATCTATATTTGATAGTCTCTGTAGAATTGTTTGTTTGTGAATTAGTTTTCATCACTGACAAAGGCTATTGTGTAGATTCGAGTGGGAAACAATTTGTGGCAGGATGATCCAACTTTTAGAGTTCAATTTTTGATTTTCTGTCAGAGGTCCTTTTGTATGTTCCATCAGGGATGTCTAAGTTTGACTTTGGTCTGAAATTTCGTCAAGAAATTTTGTAAAGAGAATGACTCTTTGGTGAATTGGAATGAAATAAAGGATTGTTTTATGTCTCATATGTCTTGATTATCATATTGGTGTCTTTGTTTCTATCTCTACATTTATTTCAGCAACTGTTATATTCATAAAATCATATAAATAACGAATTTTCCTGCAAGCTTGTATTTATAAAAATACTAGAGTAAGCACTTGTAATCAATACTTGTGAGTTAGGATATTATTTTTGATGGCTATAAACATAGGGTGGAATTCCCCTCTATTTTTCTTTAGCCAAGCATAGTATGAAAATGCTTGAGTAAGATCATTTCATATCTTTTCCTCAACACCCACATCCCATCCACCCTCATAAATGAGGAGTTCTCCCCATCATCACGTCCAAGTATCTATCGAACTAGTTGGATCTCGATCTATCTATGGGCATAGGAACGCCACCCACTTAAATAAAAAGTTGTAGAGGATTGAACTAAAGGATAATTTCACCTCTTGACTCCTCCAACATCATGCCAGCTGGGAAAAATGTCCTCCCTCATAGGGGAAACTCATACATAGTGTTGGCCCTTGAGAAATATATCTGCAATCATCATTTGGGTGCCAGTGATACACTCAGTATCTGAGGATCCGTAGATTCTCACCACCTTTGTTGCCACCACTTAAATGGAAAAATCCTAGATTATAGTGATTCAAATCGAGCTCCCTCTCACAACCCCATCATCGAATCAGTACCACACAACCAAATCCTAGATAGTCATATCACCCTCCATTTGCAAGATCAACTTCGACATCTACCGTTGTGTGAAGAGCCCCATCAGAATGTTAAGATATACCTTGATAGATAGCATAAGAATCTTCCCCCTTACCTCAAATTCCTAATGGATGGTCTGCCACATCAATACCAAGAAATCTAATAGATACTCTTCGGAGCACATTAACATGTATTTGAAATACTTGAGAAGGTCATAATTGCCCAACTTAAGTCGAGCAACATGATCCTTGGTGACCTCTTATTGAAAGGCACCGTAGTCCTCTCACGCCATCGAATTGGCATGACTGTTAGTCACAATACTTGTCCCAAAAACACATGTCGGTTAGTTTTATCCCCTCCCATCCATTCCCATCAGTTTAGTTCAACTAGTTGCATAGTTTGCACGATTGTACAAATACAAGTCATGTAGATAATCCTCATGACTATTATCTAAATAGTCATGCATTGTTCTTTGCAACTTTAAATCATACAGTCGTGCAAAAATGCATGGTGATCATAATATACTATTCAAATTGGAATGACCATTTGTCGATTTCCTAAGAAAATTGTACAATCCCTCTAAAAAGGGGTTGTATGGTCCTCAAATTCCCCCTATTTTATTAAATGAATACACAAATTGAAAATTTGGGTCAGGAACCCTTACTTGGTTGCCGCTACATGAAAATCCACTTGGAAATGCCTACACAACAAACTTGAGAACATTGTGGGCCCCACATGCTCACATCCATGTCACCACAAGTAAAAATGAATGAAAGGGTGGGCCCCATCACTATTTTATATTTCCTAGTCACATCGATATTTCATCCTTTTTGGGAGTTCATAATCTCTATTTTCAGAATTGTTTATGTCATTCAAACTGTCATCTCACCCCCTTAAAGATGGTATGCTTTGTTCGTTTTCCCCAAAATTTCCCTCGGGACCCTTCATCTCAACACTCACTTAATAGGTATGCCAACTCATTATCTTTGTTTGTTGATTCTATTTTTCCCATAAGATTTCTTGTTATCATTACTTTCACTTAGGGTATTTAGTTTCATATTGTAGATTTTAACCTTGTACAATATTTACTACAAACAAATTTTCAGTAAAAGAACAGAAAATATACAATGGAAAATACAAACATTACACAGAGATTTTTCCACTGGAAACCCAAACCAGGAAAACCATCATATTCTATATTCATTCATGGTGATACATTGTTTACAATACAATATACATATAGGGTCCAATGACATGCAAAACCCTAACCCAATTACCTAGATTAGTCAACAACCCTAATTCCTTAACCAGAAATAGAAAACCATCGACAAAAACCATGTGCCGAAAAGATTCCCAACAATGGACATGAAAATCGAGGCAACACGAAAAATGAGGAAAAAATTTGACACGTTTCTCGGGGAAAAAATGCCACACTACTACTTGTGCAAAGAATATAACACATACCAAACACATATGTGCAGGTACTTGTCTGGAGGCTCTCTTGGTCTCTTGCATACACATGGTAGGGCCATTCACCCAACCCCTTTAGATGTATACTTCTTCAAATTTGAATGCTACAACACTCCCTCTTAGCTCATTGCATTAACCAATGTTTTCCTCATCAGATATTCCTCTAGTATTTATTTTCCTAGTTATACAACAAATTGACCCAGTTCCACATGTACTCCATTGATGCTAGTCGCTAGTCTTCCACCCCCATGAGTTTCCTTTGTTTTTAGCTTCCCTTGCAAATCAACACCCATGTTGTTTCATACCATTGTATGGGAGTTTGAATTGTTTTCATTTGAAATAATGAACCCCATACTTCCTTATCATCATCATGTTGGCTCATACCTGCATACTCTCGGTTGTTCACATGTTTTCTAGTAGGTTACACTAAATGCACTCCCACATTTGATTATCCTCCCATCTCTCATAATATCAATAAAACATCTACCTTCCAACTCACCATTCACCTACCCCAACAGAAACCCAACCTAGGCCCCCCTTCCCTCTATTTTATTTCACTCTTCTCCCCTCACATGGACGAGCCATTTGATCATGGGGACACCTGTCTTTGTGTGTGTACACTCAACCCAACTTTTTTTTCATTCATTGGAAATTGTACAAAGTATGTTTCTTACAAGAAGGAATCAGATTCATTCCATCAAAACCAATGAAATTATTTCATCCGTCAGCAGTCCTAGTCATCCTTGGTCGGAGAATTCACACTAAGTCACATGTTCTTGTGTAATCCTTGTTGTTTGTAGCACCTCATGTATCCAAATACCTTTCACTATGATCCCCATAAATATTACCCTAAACTACTTATTCATGTGCATTCACTAAATCCTCAGTCACAATTTGACAAACATTCACCATATATAATTTCCCCCTTGAAATTATATCACTTTATGTCTAATTGGTTTTTGACTATTGTCATCATCAACTTCCAATTATGATCCTCCCAGGGACAATCTTAAGTCTCATTCTTACCAACCTCTTACATAATTATCAGAGGTTCAACTCCATTATAAATTAGTATCTGGTCCATCTTCAGTTGATTTCAAGGGACACCTCATCCTTTGCAATCATGTCTTCATTCCTATCAACATCAACTACCACTTTTCCAGGAATGTTGTGGTATCTTGGTTCCCATTACCATACAAATGGTGATCCCTGGATGGGATAGAGAGAGTCATAATTTCTCCCTGCTTCCATTTCCCTCCCTAATGTTTAACATCATCACATAACCATATCACGATGGCTCTTACCTTGTGATAGTTGTAGTTTCCAATTCCAGCCAAAGACCCCTGAGCTTGATAGACCATCAACGTGATCAAGTATGAACACTCATCATAGGTGTCGATTTCAAGTTCTAGGGAATGTTCTCTTTAGAGAAATACTATACTATTACTGGTGCCCTTGAGGGTGATGCAAATTTCTACTTCACATATTATCCAACTACAACATCACTAGTGCCCTTAAATTTCTTATTCTCATAAGCAAGCCTTCAACATTTTGTCTTTTATTGTAATTTTTTTTTCATCATTGAACGAGCATGGGACATGCCTGCCTCATTTGTATAAAGCAATACATTTTCCAAGGATGATTAGTTTTTGTAGGTGGGTTCTCCATCTTCCTCTATGAGATGTTCTTATCTTTGCGGTCTCTCTCTCTCTCTCTCTCTCTCTCTCTCTCTCTACAAAGAATCAATTCACAAGCATTAGCTAGAGAAAATGATGATGTATTCCAGCTATATACTTGCTCCTAACCTCTGTTATCACCTAAAAATTTCTCATAGAGCTATGTAGGTGATCACCCAAAAAGTCATTAATACAACATAACAAAGTGCTATTCCATGGATATTATGGACCACCTTTAGCAAAGCGCCAAAAGCTATACAAATTGAGTTTTTAATGCATTTGCATGACATGGAATTTTGAGGGTTGGTGATTTGTTTGGGCCTGTACCACTGATCTTTCAATAGATACAAAAATTTGTACAATGTGAAATCTCAACCATATTTGGTGCGATAAATGAAAAAACTTCCATCAAGGGTACTCTAAGGCATGCGTACTATGAAACCTCAAGTTTTATACCCATTGAATATTGGTACTTTGGTGGCTCTATGTCTCTTCAAGACATAGGGAACCACAATCCAAAGTGCACCATTCACACTTGAAACTAATCTTAATGTAGCTTTAAGTTTTTCTATAAATAAGAGCCATGGGGAAACATTCAAAAGGAGAGAAGACAAAGCTAGGTTATGGTGTCTAGATGATTCTTGAGAACTAGACCCTTAAGCTATCATCTTGTGCAAACATAGCCACTAGTTAGTGTTTGGACTCTTCCCATGAAGAGTTCATGCACACTTCTTTGTTAGAGAGAGGGGATAATTCCAAAGGAACGTAAAAGAACCTTCCCAAGTTGGAGAGAAGAGTCCATCTACTCTATCCAATCTCCCAAGGTGTATCTCCAAGGCCATAGACTTGTTAATTGGCAATAGAGAGTATACTTGCTTCCCTATCTTTTTGTTTATTTTTCTTACTCTTGTATCTTTTTCTTCACATGCTTGTCTCTTTACTTTCCTATTACAACTTATCTCTTTATGAACTAACTATAATCAATTCTATGTCTATAGTGTAGCAACCTCTACTATAACAAAGGTTATTTTTTCTCACCCAAACGACTAAAACTACCAAATACAATGGCAACTCTACTTCATCTTCTAATGAATAATTCACCTTCTTAGGCCATTGGAGCTTCTTCTTTGAATTGCTTTGTCTTGCAAGTCACTAAACCAACATGCTCAAACCTTGAAACCAATGTTTTAACTTTTTTTTTTTCATGCAAAATTCATCTTGTCATTAGATACAAATTTGCATAACTTTCGAAAGAAAAAAAACACTTAAATAACAAGACAAATGACTTCTAATTAATTATTGATAACCATAATGTCTAAAGCAAAGAAATGTAGTCTATTGAATTTTAATTATTAAACATTAATTAACTAATAGAAGTCAACATTGCATTCTTTAGTGACTAAGAAAATTAAAACTCGTAAAAATGAGCTAACTCTTGGAATAAAGATGGTAAGAAAACTCTTTAAAAATCATGCTTAACTTTGCATGCCTAGACATGTGGATAGAGCGTAGACTACTAGGCAATCAAGCCTGTGTGTTGAGCACTTGATGAACTATGCGACTATGTAAACTGACTCCCACACATTGCGTAAAAGAAATTTATGGCATTGATAAAAATGAAAAGTTACAAAGTTTGCGACCTCATTAAGGTGCTAAGGCAAACAAAGAGTAAACTACTTTGTGGTGAGTGACTACAAGTGGTGAAAGGTTTGAGAAGGCCTCAAATTCAACTGTATTGGAACTTCCCGAACAAAGTCACCATTCTATTGATTACGATTTGGTGCGAGGGTGTATCAAATGCACTCAACCAACAAGTTGGAAGTGTCAGTTTAGACATCAATATAAGGTAGAAAATGTGTGTAAAGCTATATCAATTACTTTCCTTACATGTAATCATTTGAAATTCGGAGAAAAGGGTAGAGAAAACCTTGAAATAAGCTTCTTTGCAGGGAGGCTTTTGATTTAGATTAAAAAAAGTGGAATTAAGTAAATAAGTCTCCCTTATAAACGCACACACAAAGACAACAATTTACGAACACTGGAAATCTCTCCTATTATCCATAGATTGAATGGTCAATATTCAATCCAATGGGAAGATATTTAAAACATTTAAATATGCATTTTGATGGGGGTAAAGAAATTGAATTCCATGCATCACTTAAAATGGAAAGAATATCACTTAAAATGGAAAGAATATTGCCATCATGAACTAAATCACACATATGTAAGTGGTCTGTAAGTTCGAGGGTTCTATCTTCCTGGAGGTTTTTTTTGTTTGGTGATAATTAGAAGAAACTCTCTCCTTCATGCTAGGGGCAATGAAGGATAACAATTACCAACACCAATGCTCCAATGCTTTTGAGGTATACTAAAATAATTGCAACAAATTGATTCATAACTTTAGATTATACTTGTGTGATGTAACCTTTCATTCATCAAACTTTGAATTCTTCTAACTCATGAGATATGATTGCAACTATAAGTTTTCTTGGAGAATTCCATACAAACAAAGTGAAAATGTTTTCAAATTTTTTCCATGCAATTTCCTTTGATAACTCTAGTACCCCATCATAACTATCAAAAAAATACATGCATCAAGCATTTCTAAGCTAGAAGATTGCATCGAAATTGTGTGGAACTTCCATTGTGAAATTATTGCATTGATGATGTACAAGAACCATGTGTGAGTATAGAAGGAGAACACACACAATTTATGTGGTGCATGAATAAACGTGTCATGTAGTCATATTTTTGGTCAACTACATGGGTTGATTTTAATTCTCCAAAGATAACTTAGACATTTCTCATG
>ML802990.1:145638-161762 GCA_009831015.1 Picea engelmannii
AAATATGCACAAGGACTATTTTTATAGATTGCTCGATTAAACAAATAAACTACAATCTGTCTGTTTAACGGGATACCTTTTGAGAAGGGAGAAGCTGCACAATGATTATTTTTATATATCCCTCCTCCTCCGGATCTGCTAAGATAAATACTAAAATCTAAATGTATGTATGTGTGAGTACATTTTCTCAGACATACAAGAGTTTCACTTCTCCGTCTCCCACAGCAAGCAAGCAAAGCCTCCGACCAAATCTACATCTACAGGGCATTCCTGCAACGCCTGCTCGTAAATCTCCTCGGCCTTTTTCACATCCCCAAGCTCGTGCGAAACAAACTCTGTATACTCTCTCACAAGACGGTGATTGCAAGGCTCGATTTCCATGGCCATCTCATAGTATTTGTTGGCCATGGATCTGTGCCTCCACACTCTGTTCAAATACCCTGCGAATTCCCTGTAGACACCAGCCCTCCCATTACAAAACAGATCCTCGTCGTCGTATTTACGATGGCAAGGCAGTCTAGCCGCATGTGTCCTGGCAACCGTATGGTAATCTCTAAGATGGGACATCTGCAGGCTCTTGGCAAAACCTAATTTATTCTGATCCGATAAAACTAATGAAGAAATTATGGGGTGAGAATAGGCTGGTGCAGCCGAGCGAAATAGAGTTGCGGCCATTCGTTGAAATCCAATTCCAAGGCCCAATACAAATATACAGAAATCTAGCTGGTGGTTCAGCCCACGTGAAAACTGAGCGAGGAATGGAAGCGCAGGGAATATATATATAAATCGGCTGTGTGGAAAAGTGGCGTACAGGCTGGAGTGGGGTCTAATAATTCACTGCATGCGCGCTCTCAACCATCCGTTAAGCTTACCAAACTTCTGCCACTGCAAAATTTAAATTACACTGAATGAATGAGACAACACCGTGATTCAGACACAGTACGCTCTTGCTAATATGTCAATTTCTTTACTGTTTTTCGTTTATGTTTATTTTGTCTACTAGGTATATGCCGACTGCACACTACATTCATTTTCTGAAATTTTGTACCGTTGGGAGAAACTAATACATTTAATTTTAACTAAACCACCTAATTTTTTGCCCGGGCGGTATGAAGATTCTCAGGAGGTACCTAAACATTACCCCAGAGGGTGTGTGAAGAATTGAAATTTTGAAAGGGGTCTCCCTTTCTGACCAAATTTATGTACTAATTTGGGGTAATAATCGTCCCCAAAAATTATGATTACAGTGTAAAATCAAATTTCTGAATAGATTCAGACGAAAATCGTCAGTTCAATCTAATTTCAAATTTCATAGACATCACCAAATACGAAGCTTTATAAGTACTAATTATCAGACAGCCTCAGAAAACTTCCACAATCTCACAAATGTACCGCTGAACCACACCCGAAGGATCCAAATTTTTAGTTACCAAAGTGTAACTCTATCACGTTCTCCAATGCCGTGCAGCTTCATCTGCGAGCATTGAAGGTTGGCAGAGCCGGAAAGATAAGTAGTCATTTTCAACTTTCAAAACTACAGTAGTTTACAGTTATTACGGCCTCGAAATCCTTAGATCCAAAGAAGGAAGTGTACGCTCTACTTTATGGTATAATTGATTGAAAAGTAAAATAAAATAGTTTAAGTAAATTAATTTTGTTCATAGTTGAAATCCAATATATTTATGCTATAGTGAACCAACCAGTATAGTTATTAATTAATGATTTTAGTTATTAATTAATGGTTTTGGTTAATGTTTCTATGTTTTGGTTTTTTAGTTGGAATTTGGAGACATGAATCTGCACGAAATTATAATTTTATGTTGTTTAAATTGTATTTTTGAATATAGAAATTGATTTAGCCTGCTGAAAAACAATTAGAACACTAACCACTCAAACCTGCAAATCCAATAGACAACTATGCCCAAAAAATCTCATTTAAAAAAAACAAAAATAAGAAAATTTAAACTATAATTTAATAAATTTGTGCAAAATTGAAATCCAATATATTTATGTTGTAGTCAACCCATATGATTATTTTATATTATTTTATAATTTTTCATAATCAATTTTGTAATTGCTTTATCATATAGAGTTTGGGAAAAAAATTATATATATATATATATATATATATATATATATATATATATATATAATAAAAACATTATTGAACAATATTTAAAGATTGTAAACTTCATTTTTAATTAAAAATTATTATGTATACAATCCAGTTACATATTTAATAGACATTTTATTTAAATTTAATTGAAAAATTATTATGTATACAATCTTGCATATTTTTTTTTCCTTTTTTCTTTTTAATCTCAATCCATGTCCTTCTTTATAACCTCAATCCACGTCCTTGGAAAAGGTTTTGACAATGATTTATTCTTTAAATTTCAATTTCCAAGAGTCCTATGGAGCAACAATTCCAAGAGTCCTATGGCAATCAAGTTGTCCTAGTTATGAAGTTTATTTGTTCTTCCTAGTGTGATTTTATTGACAGCTTCATTTAGGTTGTTAATTAGAAGTAAAGAGAAGAATGTACAAAATAGGTCTACTTCAAATCATCATGGAGATAAGGATCAACATTTATTGAATTGTTAAAAGGTTTTATTGACTTTGTTATCACATAGTTTTTGTTTATTTCACAGATGAAAATGTTTAAAACAAACAAACCAAATCATGAAGATAAGGATCAATATTTATTGAATTGTTAAAAAACAAACAAACCTAATCATGAAAATAAGGATCAACATTTATTGAATTGTTAAAAAACAAACAAACCAAATCATGAAGATAAGGATCAACATTTATTGAATTGTTAAAAAACAAACAAACTAAATCATGGAAATAAGGATCAACATTTATTGAATTGTTAAAAGGTTTTACTGACTTTGTTATCACATAGTTTTTGTTTGTTTCACGGATGAAAATGTTTAGAACAAGCAAACTAAATGAAAGTATAAAATCATGAGAAATTCCTAAGTTATCTTTGGAGAATTAAAAACAAACCATGTAGTTGACAAAAAAATCATGAGAAATGTCTAAGTTATCTTTGGAGAATTAAAATCAACCCATGTAGTTGACCAAAAATATGACTACATGACACGTTTATTCATGCACCACATAAATTGTGTGTGTTCTCCTTCTATACTCACACATGGTTCTTGTACATCATCAATGCAATAATTTCACAATGGAAGTTCCACACAATTTCGATGCAATCTTCTAGCTTAGAAATGCTTGATGCATGTATTTTTTTGATAGTTATGATGGGGTACTAGAGTTATCAAAGGAAATTGCATGGAAAAAATTTGAAAACATTTTCACTTTGTTTGTATGGAATTCTCCAAGAAAACTTATAGTTGCAATCATATCTCATGAGTTAGAAGAATTCAAAGTTTGATGAATGAAAGGTTACATCACACAAGTATAATCTAAAGTTATGAATCAATTTGTTGCAATTATTTTAGTATACCTCAAAAGCATTGGAGCATTGGTGTTGGTAATTGTTATCCTTCATTGCCCCTAGCATGAAGGAGAGAGTTTCTTCTAATTATCACCAAACAAAAAAAACCTCCAGGAAGATAGAACCCTCGAACTTACAGACCACTTACATATGTGTGATTTAGTTCATGATGGCAATATTCTTTCCATTTTAAGTGATATTCTTTCCATTTTAAGTGATGCATGGAATTCAATTTCTTTACCCCCATCAAAATGCATATTTAAATGTTTTAAATATCTTCCCATTGGATTGAATATTGACCATTCAATCTATGGATAATAGGAGAGATTTCCAGTGTTCGTAAATTGTTGTCTTTGTGTGTGCGTTTATAAGGGAGACTTATTTACTTAATTCCACTTTTTTTAATCTAAATCAAAAGCCTCCCTGCAAAGAAGCTTATTTCAAGGTTTTCTCTACCCTTTTCTCCGAATTTCAAATGATTACATGTAAGGAAAGTAATTGATATAGCTTTACACACATTTTCTACCTTATATTGATGTCTAAACTGACACTTCCAACTTGTTGGTTGAGTGCATTTGATACACCCTCGCACCAAATCGTAATCAATAGAATGGTGACTTTGTTCGGGAAGTTCCAATACAGTTGAATTTGAGGCCTTCTCAAACCTTTCACCACTTGTAGTCACTCACCACAAAGTAGTTTACTCTTTGTTTGCCTTAGCACCTTAATGAGGTCGCAAACTTTGTAACTTTTCATTTTTATCAATGCCATAAATTTCTTTTACGCAATGTGTGGGAGTCAGTTTACATAGTCGCATAGTTCATCAAGTGCTCAACACACAGGCTTGATTGCCTAGTAGTCTACGCTCTATCCACATGTCTAGGCATGCAAAGTTAAGCATGATTTTTAAAGAGTTTTCTTACCATCTTTATTCCAAGAGTTAGCTCATTTTTACGAGTTTTAATTTTCTTAGTCACTAAAGAATGCAATGTTGACTTCTATTAGTTAATTAATGTTTAATAATTAAAATTCAATAGACTACATTTCTTTGCTTTAGACATTATGGTTATCAATAATTAATTAGAAGTCATTTGTCTTGTTATTTAAGTGTTTTTTTTCTTTCGAAAGTTATGCAAATTTGTATCTAATGACAAGATGAATTTTGCATGAAAAAAAAAAAGTTAAAACATTGGTTTCAAGGTTTGAGCATGTTGGTTTAGTGACTTGCAAGACAAAGCAATTCAAAGAAGAAGCTCCAATGGCCTAAGAAGGTGAATTATTCATTAGAAGATGAAGTAGAGTTGCCATTGTATTTGGTAGTTTTAGTCGTTTGGGTGAGAAAAAATAACCTTTGTTATAGTAGAGGTTGCTACACTATAGACATAGAATTGATTATAGTTAGTTCATAAAGAGATAAGTTGTAATAGGAAAGTAAAGAGACAAGCATGTGAAGAAAAAGATACAAGAGTAAGAAAAATAAACAAAAAGATAGGGAAGCAAGTATACTCTCTATTGCCAATTAACAAGTCTATGGCCTTGGAGATACACCTTGGGAGATTGGATAGAGTAGATGGACTCTTCTCTCCAACTTGGGAAGGTTCTTTTACGTTCCTTTGGAATTATCCCCTCTCTCTAACAAAGAAGTGTGCATGAACTCTTCATGGGAAGAGTCCAAACACTAACTAGTGGCTATGTTTGCACAAGATGATAGCTTAAGGGTCTAGTTCTCAAGAATCATCTAGACACCATAACCTAGCTTTGTCTTCTCTCCTTTTGAATGTTTCCCCATGGCTCTTATTTATAGAAAAACTTAAAGCTACATTAAGATTAGTTTCAAGTGTGAATGGTGCACTTTGGATTGTGGTTCCCTATGTCTTGAAGAGACATAGAGCCACCAAAGTACCAATATTCAATGGGTATAAAACTTGAGGTTTCATAGTACGCATGCCTTAGAGTACCCTTGATGGAAGTTTTTTCATTTATCGCACCAAATATGGTTGAGATTTCACATTGTACAAATTTTTGTATCTATTGAAAGATCAGTGGTACAGGCCCAAACAAATCACCAACCCTCAAAATTCCATGTCATGCAAATGCATTAAAAACTCAATTTGTATAGCTTTTGGCGCTTTGCTAAAGGTGGTCCATAATATCCATGGAATAGCACTTTGTTATGTTGTATTAATGACTTTTTGGGTGATCACCTACATAGCTCTATGAGAAATTTTTAGGTGATAACAGAGGTTAGGAGCAAGTATATAGCTGGAATACATCATCATTTTCTCTAGCTAATGCTTGTGAATTGATTCTTTGTAGAGAGAGAGAGAGAGAGAGAGAGAGAGAGAGAGACCGCAAAGATAAGAACATCTCATAGAGGAAGATGGAGAACCCACCTACAAAAACTAATCATCCTTGGAAAATGTATTGCTTTATACAAATGAGGCAGGCATGTCCCATGCTCGTTCAATGATGAAAAAAAAATTACAATAAAAGACAAAATGTTGAAGGCTTGCTTATGAGAATAAGAAATTTAAGGGCACTAGTGATGTTGTAGTTGGATAATATGTGAAGTAGAAATTTGCATCACCCTCAAGGGCACCAGTAATAGTATAGTATTTCTCTAAAGAGAACATTCCCTAGAACTTGAAATCGACACCTATGATGAGTGTTCATACTTGATCACGTTGATGGTCTATCAAGCTCAGGGGTCTTTGGCTGGAATTGGAAACTACAACTATCACAAGGTAAGAGCCATCGTGATATGGTTATGTGATGATGTTAAACATTAGGGAGGGAAATGGAAGCAGGGAGAAATTATGACTCTCTCTATCCCATCCAGGGATCACCATTTGTATGGTAATGGGAACCAAGATACCACAACATTCCTGGAAAAGTGGTAGTTGATGTTGATAGGAATGAAGACATGATTGCAAAGGATGAGGTGTCCCTTGAAATCAACTGAAGATGGACCAGATACTAATTTATAATGGAGTTGAACCTCTGATAATTATGTAAGAGGTTGGTAAGAATGAGACTTAAGATTGTCCCTGGGAGGATCATAATTGGAAGTTGATGATGACAATAGTCAAAAACCAATTAGACATAAAGTGATATAATTTCAAGGGGGAAATTATATATGGTGAATGTTTGTCAAATTGTGACTGAGGATTTAGTGAATGCACATGAATAAGTAGTTTAGGGTAATATTTATGGGGATCATAGTGAAAGGTATTTGGATACATGAGGTGCTACAAACAACAAGGATTACACAAGAACATGTGACTTAGTGTGAATTCTCCGACCAAGGATGACTAGGACTGCTGACGGATGAAATAATTTCATTGGTTTTGATGGAATGAATCTGATTCCTTCTTGTAAGAAACATACTTTGTACAATTTCCAATGAATGAAAAAAAAGTTGGGTTGAGTGTACACACACAAAGACAGGTGTCCCCATGATCAAATGGCTCGTCCATGTGAGGGGAGAAGAGTGAAATAAAATAGAGGGAAGGGGGGCCTAGGTTGGGTTTCTGTTGGGGTAGGTGAATGGTGAGTTGGAAGGTAGATGTTTTATTGATATTATGAGAGATGGGAGGATAATCAAATGTGGGAGTGCATTTAGTGTAACCTACTAGAAAACATGTGAACAACCGAGAGTATGCAGGTATGAGCCAACATGATGATGATAAGGAAGTATGGGGTTCATTATTTCAAATGAAAACAATTCAAACTCCCATACAATGGTATGAAACAACATGGGTGTTGATTTGCAAGGGAAGCTAAAAACAAAGGAAACTCATGGGGGTGGAAGACTAGCGACTAGCATCAATGGAGTACATGTGGAACTGGGTCAATTTGTTGTATAACTAGGAAAATAAATACTAGAGGAATATCTGATGAGGAAAACATTGGTTAATGCAATGAGCTAAGAGGGAGTGTTGTAGCATTCAAATTTGAAGAAGTATACATCTAAAGGGGTTGGGTGAATGGCCCTACCATGTGTATGCAAGAGACCAAGAGAGCCTCCAGACAAGTACCTGCACATATGTGTTTGGTATGTGTTATATTCTTTGCACAAGTAGTAGTGTGGCATTTTTTCCCCGAGAAACGTGTCAAATTTTTTCCTCATTTTTCGTGTTGCCTCGATTTTCATGTCCATTGTTGGGAATCTTTTCGGCACATGGTTTTTGTCGATGGTTTTCTATTTCTGGTTAAGGAATTAGGGTTGTTGACTAATCTAGGTAATTGGGTTAGGGTTTTGCATGTCATTGGACCCTATATGTATATTGTATTGTAAACAATGTATCACCATGAATGAATATAGAATATGATGGTTTTCCTGGTTTGGGTTTCCAGTGGAAAAATCTCTGTGTAATGTTTGTATTTTCCATTGTATATTTTCTGTTCTTTTACTGAAAATTTGTTTGTAGTAAATATTGTACAAGGTTAAAATCTACAATATGAAACTAAATACCCTAAGTGAAAGTAATGATAACAAGAAATCTTATGGGAAAAATAGAATCAACAAACAAAGATAATGAGTTGGCATACCTATTAAGTGAGTGTTGAGATGAAGGGTCCCGAGGGAAATTTTGGGGAAAACGAACAAAGCATACCATCTTTAAGGGGGTGAGATGACAGTTTGAATGACATAAACAATTCTGAAAATAGAGATTATGAACTCCCAAAAAGGATGAAATATCGATGTGACTAGGAAATATAAAATAGTGATGGGGCCCACCCTTTCATTCATTTTTACTTGTGGTGACATGGATGTGAGCATGTGGGGCCCACAATGTTCTCAAGTTTGTTGTGTAGGCATTTCCAAGTGGATTTTCATGTAGCGGCAACCAAGTAAGGGTTCCTGACCCAAATTTTCAATTTGTGTATTCATTTAATAAAATAGGGGGAATTTGAGGACCATACAACCCCTTTTTAGAGGGATTGTACAATTTTCTTAGGAAATCGACAAATGGTCATTCCAATTTGAATAGTATATTATGATCACCATGCATTTTTGCACGACTGTATGATTTAAAGTTGCAAAGAACAATGCATGACTATTTAGATAATAGTCATGAGGATTATCTACATGACTTGTATTTGTACAATCGTGCAAACTATGCAACTAGTTGAACTAAACTGATGGGAATGGATGGGAGGGGATAAAACTAACCGACATGTGTTTTTGGGACAAGTATTGTGACTAACAGTCATGCCAATTCGATGGCGTGAGAGGACTACGGTGCCTTTCAATAAGAGGTCACCAAGGATCATGTTGCTCGACTTAAGTTGGGCAATTATGACCTTCTCAAGTATTTCAAATACATGTTAATGTGCTCCGAAGAGTATCTATTAGATTTCTTGGTATTGATGTGGCAGACCATCCATTAGGAATTTGAGGTAAGGGGGAAGATTCTTATGCTATCTATCAAGGTATATCTTAACATTCTGATGGGGCTCTTCACACAACGGTAGATGTCGAAGTTGATCTTGCAAATGGAGGGTGATATGACTATCTAGGATTTGGTTGTGTGGTACTGATTCGATGATGGGGTTGTGAGAGGGAGCTCGATTTGAATCACTATAATCTAGGATTTTTCCATTTAAGTGGTGGCAACAAAGGTGGTGAGAATCTACGGATCCTCAGATACTGAGTGTATCACTGGCACCCAAATGATGATTGCAGATATATTTCTCAAGGGCCAACACTATGTATGAGTTTCCCCTATGAGGGAGGACATTTTTCCCAGCTGGCATGATGTTGGAGGAGTCAAGAGGTGAAATTATCCTTTAGTTCAATCCTCTACAACTTTTTATTTAAGTGGGTGGCGTTCCTATGCCCATAGATAGATCGAGATCCAACTAGTTCGATAGATACTTGGACGTGATGATGGGGAGAACTCCTCATTTATGAGGGTGGATGGGATGTGGGTGTTGAGGAAAAGATATGAAATGATCTTACTCAAGCATTTTCATACTATGCTTGGCTAAAGAAAAATAGAGGGGAATTCCACCCTATGTTTATAGCCATCAAAAATAATATCCTAACTCACAAGTATTGATTACAAGTGCTTACTCTAGTATTTTTATAAATACAAGCTTGCAGGAAAATTCGTTATTTATATGATTTTATGAATATAACAGTTGCTGAAATAAATGTAGAGATAGAAACAAAGACACCAATATGATAATCAAGACATATGAGACATAAAACAATCCTTTATTTCATTCCAATTCACCAAAGAGTCATTCTCTTTACAAAATTTCTTGACGAAATTTCAGACCAAAGTCAAACTTAGACATCCCTGATGGAACATACAAAAGGACCTCTGACAGAAAATCAAAAATTGAACTCTAAAAGTTGGATCATCCTGCCACAAATTGTTTCCCACTCGAATCTACACAATAGCCTTTGTCAGTGATGAAAACTAATTCACAAACAAACAATTCTACAGAGACTATCAAATATAGATCAACACCTTTGAAAAACAAGTGTTTGAATGATGTAATTCATCCCTAAATCTTGTTGTCTACAATAACACCATGCTATCATAAAAAAGAATTAGGCTTGTGATAAATTAAGGAATGAATGAAAACTGAACTATCTCAACATAAACTCAAAGAGAAAACCTTAGTATGTTTCTCCTTTTATCCTCCACTTGTTCATCCCTTCCCTTTGTCCTTGAAGAAAATTAGAATTGGTTGAAGTAGTTCAACCACTTCATTAGTTAAGTTAGCTAAAACTCAACCAACTTTTTAGTTAGGAGGGAAAGTAATAAATCATAATAAGGGTTTTAAATAAATAATAACTAGTAGGTGGGACCCATTGTGACTCCCTTTATCTCTCAACAATCATAACATAAATAGTTAATTAAGCCAAAACACCCCTCCTTGTGACTCCCATCATCACATTCATATTTGACAATTTATCTCAATGATATTTGCAATTATTTCCAAAATATATTACCAACATGTCCAAAAATCATGCTATAGGAAAATCTGAAGTCAACTGTCATCAACAATAAATAAATAAAACTTAAAATCCATATTTTCCAGTTCGTGAGGCAATCCTTCCCTTGTTGTTGTTGTCATCTTTTAGTCCTTTTGAACCTACCTTAGGCTATGTGGAGTCTTTAAGTCTCATATCATTGATCATATGAGAGAAATCGCCCCTCCAATTCATGTGGGAGGACACCGATTTATCATAATTATTTGAAGGTGTGGAAGGGTCAGTAGTGGCTTTCCCTTTGACAGTGGCATAATCAGCCTCAGTATTCAGCCTTTTATCATAATAGATCATTCATGTATGCATAATTGATTAGAAAATAGTTCCCTTAACAACCATACATGACAACTCTTTCAAAATATGGAATAGACTTTGGCTCAACAACATATCAGACTCGTGTAATCCAATCCATACAAATTGTTTAACTGTTGTCAATGAGCAGGGGGGTGAAAAAAAGGTCCTGGGAAATGCGATGGGCTTGTATTGAGCGAAACATGATAAAATGAGGGGGGAAAGAAACATGGTTACTGCTCAAAGACAACAAACAATCAACTGTAATGCAAACCAAATAAAATATTACCGTGATCCAACCAAGAACTATGATTTCAAACTACTTCAATAAAGAATCCTTATTAACTGTAATTAAATTTTAAGAATAGGGAGTGAAAAATGAATGTGGGAAGGCAATGGGATTGTAATTAGGGAAAAGAGAGAAAATGGTAGGGAGAATAGCAGATATTGTTCATAAAATTAATTAAGTAATCCATAACCATTCTATATCAAATGCCAAATTTCCAACACCAACCAATAATTACTGAGCTCATTAAACAACCACTGCATATAACTCAATCAATTTTGTGTATTACTTGCTCACTATTCGCAATTAAATCATTCACACGGTGTCATAAAAAACAAGACAATATGCCTTCCACAACAACCTGTAAGAGTTTTGTTTCTTCCCAATTGTCCCAGTTAATATTTAAACAATTTCTAAATGAACACACACTCACTTGTTCCAATCTGTTCTATCAAAACATCAACCACTGTCCAAAATCATTTATTCTAATCAAATACAGACACTAAAATCGCACCCAATTTCATTCCTCAAGTATATTTAACAATTAAGTCGTAATGAGACCATATTGTCACATAATATGTGTCCATCTCTGAAACAATGCATGATATTCATCAACCATACACAATGGACAGTTTAAAAAAAATCCTCAATATATCCTGACTTGCCATTTAAACGCACAACAATCACCCTTCAACACATACTATGTTGTGGAATACACAAACCATTTGACAAAACGCAAGAGCATTTTTGTGACTGTACAAGTCCAATCACTCTGAATCTAAGCATCCACAATGTTGGTCTATCAATCCAATACAACGAGGCAACAATAGTATGTCTGATCTCATACACAAATCGATAAAATTGCAACAAGCATATTTTAAAAACCCGTGACCCTCTCTGATGGCGCAATCAAATAATATTTATAACATATACAGTGGATGACCATGCCATAATTACTACGACTGCAATACTCCCATTTGGTGATTTAAAACACATAATCACAACAATCATTTACTCAATTGAACATGTTGTAAGAATGCCACAAATACCCATGCAACATCCATGAAGCATCGTTGTGCATTAATCAATTTTAAACTAACGTTGGGTTAACAATTCAACCATTACAATGTAAGAGAAAATGACTGTGCATTCAATCTGATTCTCCAATCAAGCAAATTACCATGATGAGTTATCAATTTGATTGTCATAATAACCAATGCAGTGACTACATACCAAAACCAACACCAATGTCAACATAATCAATAGAGACGAGCCAGAAATCAAACATTGTCGACCATATACCAACCACTCGTAACAACCAATAGTATACCCGACATACCATAATGGTTCCCTCTTTCAAAACCTGGGCTTTAGAAATCAATGGTTTTCTATGTGGACCAACACAGGGAGACTGAAGTTGACCCCCAACATAGGGTTAGAACCTCCAAGACTACTGGTGCACACATAGGGTATACCCCCAATTACTTCACAAACAGAGTGACAATTCCCGTGATAGGATAGACTATGAACCGAGGAGCAAGCTTCATTTTGGTCCTGTAACAACCTTTTGAACACACAGGGTATAACCCTTGTGGTTTTCCCAATCAACCAACTAACAATGCTGAGATAAAATAGAGTCGAGAAAAAGCAATATAACCTACTATGTAACCATCAATAGCATGAACAAATCCATACCCAAGTGAAACAATTTGCAGTGTCACAAGGCATTTCAAACCTAGTGGACCCCATAACAACAAATGACTAGGTATGGTGATAAGAAATCATGGAGACGACAAACCATTTGGACCAAATAAAAACCCTTCAACCAAGACCAACAAGGATGACATAGAGCCTTCATGGCTTCTAACACTCAGAAAGATTAATAACACTATGACTTCAAACATTATTGCAATGAAAACCACACCAACGATTCATTCCAGAAAAATATCACACATTTACACAGTTGTCAGACTTAAGGAAAGCACATACCCATACATCCCGAGCCAATATCTATTTCATAACTAGATCAGATTTATGGATGGAAAAAAGACATACCTATAACCAAAAGAACCTTAAAAATGTGAGCTAGTCGAGTGGTTCTTCCTATGCTTGAAATTCGGGGTCTAACCACAAAAAAACACAGTTGAACAATAGCCAAACTAGGGTGGCGACCAGTGGAAGGAGTAGGAGTGACGTGCAGTAAATACACGTCACCTCCACCCCCATTAATTCAATTCCTTAGCACATGCCATTCATCCTCCCATTAACTCATTCAATTAAACCATGCATCGAAATTAACATCCATCACTTGTCAAACGCACCACTCACATCATATCTAACCATTCCAACTATACAATAATGCATATCAACCATGTTTCATATAACCAATAAATCTCATAGCTATTACTTGTTAGCTAGGGTTAACAATGATGATTTTAATTTCAATACATATAGGGTAGCATATTAGTATAGTATAGTTCCCTCCTTTTGCACTTTGTTATATTGGTTTTATCTCTTTTCAACTGCTCTTATATATTATTACTAACATGTCTCTTGTGTAGGTGTCACAGTAATGAATCTAAGAACAGATAGAAATGATGACAATGGATAACATAGGCCCTTGTAACATGAAATTAGAGCCTAGAGCAGCAGAAACAATACATAACATGCCTTATCCATCATTCAATCGTCGCAGTTAGAACCAACACATAAACCAAGATTTCATCAACCATGTAAGTAGTGTCGAACAACAACATAAACATGAAATAATAACTAGATATGATCTCCCAACCTACAAGGGGGTCCCACCTACTAGTATTATATATCTTGTTAGCTTATAATAATAGGCTTTAGTAATACTTTGCGGGCAAAAAATTTGTTGCAATTTTAATTGTCAACAAACTGGTGACTCCACAGGGAAAAAAAAATTCAACAGATTTAGAACTCAGAACTCATGGTTTCGCAAACCAAGAACAACAATTAAAGAAGATATAACCAGGAATATTATGCAACAGGGCGAGGTGAGTGGATTTAATGGAAAAATGACCAGGAATTTGGGAATAACTCATGAAAATTGTTAAGTATGAGGGGGTTGTATCCCTGTATGCATAATCATTCAACCAGAATATGCTCTTTACACCAAGGAGAAAAATTAATGGGCCTGCTCTTTTATATGTCAAATGGATTAAGAAATGGAAAGAAGAAGCGGGAGATAGCCAATATCTTTATAAGACAACAATGAAAGCAGATAACAAATTCAAGTATGTCTTCAGGGGAAACAACGTAGCAGTTGTGTAACCTTGATTTTTATTGGCTAACAATATCTTGCAGGAGTTTCACTATGGAAGAACAGATCCAACATCCTATTCTCGACCAAAATCAATTAAAAAGACGACAAAGTAAAAAAAATCCTAACTGAAAAATTCCAAAAAAAATAAAATAGCAGAAATAAAATGACAGAAATGTAAAAGCAGTAGGAAATGTTTAAAACGGAAAGCAGAAATCACACTACTATAAATCTTAAAAGAAAAATAGTAGAAAACTGAAAGCAAAGATAAACTACTAATCTACAGAGAACCCAAACAGCGTTAGAACTTTTCAAGTTGGTTCCACGTAGTTCTTCAAGTGAGAACCATTAGTGTTGTAGGAAAACAATCGCTCCTGTAAATATTTTAGAATGTAAGAGTTGGTACTTAAGACAAAAGCGATCTTGAAAGGACCCATCCATAATTTTTGAAATTTTGAATGTCTTCCCCTATCAACATGAGTTGAATCCCATAGCAATACTTTTTCATTGACTTTAAACTTGACAGTATTAGCACTCTTGTTGAAATACTTCTTAATAGTTTGTTGTCTCCTTTTGATATTATCTGAAGCAAACATCCTTTGCTCTTCCAAATCTAGGAGTGTGTTTATCCTTTGTAAAATATCAGAAGAATTTAATTCTTCGATCTATAGCATCAACCTTAAGGAAGAAATTTCCAGTTTGGTAAGCAAGAGGGATTCTTGGCCATAGACAAGATGAAAGGGGGTGCAACCATTGCTTACCTTGGCGGTAGTTCAATCTTCCCAAAGGGCATAAGTTAGGAGAGTGTTCCATTGACGAGGCTTATCTTCGATAAGCCCTTTGATGATTCTTACCATATTTTTGTTGGTAGACTCAGTTTTCCCATTTCCTTGGGGATAATAAGATGATGAGGTGAAATGTTTAACCCCCAAATTAGCTAAAAATTGGGTCATCTTATCATAAATGAAAGCGGGACCATTATCTGTAATAATGTCCAATGGAAGACCAAACCTGGAAAAAATATTATTCTCAAGGAAATAAATTACCTGATCATTTGTTGAATGCTTAAGTGGGACAACTTTAGCCCATTTTGTAAAATAGTCTGTGGCTTTCAAAATAAAAACCCATCTAGCCAAAGATGGAGGATTAATAGGACCAATGAAATCCAATCCCCATTTTGAAAAAGGAATGTCTGGTACGATAGGCTGTAATGGCGTGGTTGAAAGGCGTTCTTTCCCAACAAATTTTTGGCACTTGTCACAAGATCTAGAAAAAACATAAGAGTCACAAAAGATTAAAGGCCAATAGTATCATTTTCTAATAATCTTGAAGGCAGTGGTTTTAGTAGAAAAATTACCTCCTACATGAATGACAGAATTTGAAGAGCCATGAGTTTCTTGCAACAGTTTATGTGCATCTTCGTTATTTACACAGCGAAGAAACACACCATCAGCAGACCTTCGAAACAAGAAGTCTCCTATAATGACGTATCTTGATGATTCAAGACAGAGCCTTCTCCTCTGATGAGGGTCAAAATTATCTGGACATCTTTGGTTTTGTAAGTAGTAAATTAAATTCTTATACCAAGGATGTTCAAACACCGGGAGGATTTGGTTATCAATGTAAAAGAGAGTTGATAGGGAACTATCCTCTTCATCAATTTCTTCATTATTCTCAACATGTTGACCTAAGTGAAGGGATAAATCACATCCCTTGATAGTGGTAGAAGTCACGATATTCAAATCATGCTCCTGGATCTTGGAAAGCCAATGTGCAAGCTTCC